>PVKE010040680.1:0-14488 GCA_004027555.1 Craseonycteris thonglongyai
AAATACATTACCTGACATAGTAAGAAACAAGTGAACACGTGAAACTACTACTCTCTCACTAAAAAATGCTTGCTTACATTTTCAAATATATGTTTAGAGTAAAAACTAATCATAATATAATCAAAATATAATATATTGTAAAAATTAATTATAAAAATATTAAACTGTTTATGAAGGATCGCATTGCATTTTGAAAGCTCCATTATGTGGAAAAGCTGTCTGCACACTTTTATTTTGACATGTCATCATTAGTTTACCAAATGACTAAGTCATATGCTATGAGATAATGCTTGCATTTAATATAGTAGAGAGAACAGCTATATTCTTGCTTCAAATTATGTTAATACAATTTCAAATGTACTTCAGAAAAAACATATAGGTTTGTGCACATGTTAATGAGTTGTCCTGAATTTGGAAAACAAACAGCAAATAAAATCATCACATTTTTTGTAATGTCATTTCATTTACATTCCAAACAAGCAATCGTGTGTGTTGCTCCTCAAAGCAATCATATGTAATAGGTTTTATCTTTATTAAATAAAATTGTGTACTGCAAAGCAGGATGGTTAAGCAATTTGACAAAGTTATAAAGAAAGCACACCTGGGCCTGACCCCTAATCTTCTGAGAAAATATTTGACTGCCTGATAAAAAGTATTTCTACTCAAGACTTTGTCCAGTGGAAGAAAAGCAGAAAAGTACAAAAATGTTATGTAAGCAAACTGACAAATATTTCCATGTATGATGGAAGAGACATATTAAGGGATTCATAATAATGAATCTAATTTTTGTGTTTGTGAATGTTTATATAGGTATAATGGATATTATGTAGATAGAAAACAAAATATACATATTTAAACCTGTGATTGTATCTGTGGGTTTCAATTATTTTATCTCTGAAATATATTATGAATACAAAATAAAGCATATAGCACAGCTTTAAAGTTTAAAATGTATTAATAACACAAAAACTCAAGTATCATGACATAACACTAAAAGATAACATTTAATGTACCCTCTGTGCTTCTCCACAAATGCGTTTCTTCTTTAGTTAACCTTTCTTTAATTTTATAGTATTTCTCCTTAAATAATATAGTTTGTGGAGTTCTTGGGACCACTTTCTGGTATTTATATAAACAGTTTTTATTCTTCTGTGACTTGCATTTTCTCCCAAATATTTTATTGTCACCAATGATTCCAATAGAAAAATAAAGTCACTAATCATTAGACCTGGCATTTTTTATCATAGCATTCAATATGTTTGTATGTAGTAAAATTTATTTAACTGTAATTGGATACAATTCTTTTTATTATATGTTTATAAGGTTTTTCTTTGTTTGTTTGTTTGACAACAATCCTGCAATAAAAATGTATGTACATGGCTCTTGGTAAATGCATCCAAGTATTTTGCTGTGTTCAACACCAACAAGTACAATGGTTATGTCATAAATGTAGGAATATTCAATTGCACTGAGGAATTAAAATTGTTTTTTAAAGTTGTACAAATTTAAACATTCAGCTGAGGTGTCTAAAATTTTCATTGCTTCACATCCTTTTCTGTACTTGACATTGTCATACACTTCATATTTTCAACAAAGTGTGTGTAAAATATATTTTCACTGATCAGAATTATTTCAAGATTATTCATGAAGTTGAATATATTTTCTTAGATTTTTTTGCTAAAACTAGCTCAAGATTTTTGTTTAAGTTTTTCATTGAAACATTTGCTTCTCCAAATAACTTATAAAATCTACTTACAGTTTATATATTTGTATTATTTATTGATTAATACCTTCACAAGTCTTTGGCTTGTCATATCAGACTCTTGTTATTGTGCTAAGCACAAATTCTTAATTTCAAAGTAATTTAATTTATCCAAAATTTTTTTACCTAACTATTTTTGGATCATTAAGATAACTTTCCATTTGCTGAACTGATAAAGCTTTCTTTTAAACATTTTCAAATTTTTTCTTCCAAATATATCTCCATAATTCACCAGAAGTTAATATTTTATGTTATAATGAAGAGTTTTATATTCTTCCCACATAGATACTGAATGGACCCCGTACCATTTATTTGTTAATAATAAATTCACTATGGCACTGCTAATCTGTAATACCAGCTTTTTACATAGGAAGTTTTCATGTAAATAAACAGTGATTTGATTCTGTGAATTGGTAAATTTTCCATTCCTGCACCATTATGGAAGAATTTTTATTACTATAGACTTATGAGTAGCCATGATAGAAACTAGGACAAATCCTCCCATTTGGTTGTTCTGCAGACATATCTTGTGTGTATTTAGCTTTTTTTTCTCATTTATAATAGTTTTAAAGTATATATATTTTTTATTTTTGACAGAGAGAGAGAGAGAGAGAGAGAGAGAGAGAGAGAGAGAGAGAGAGAGAGAGAGATACAGAGAGAGAACTGAACTGGGGGAGCTCCCAGTTCAGCATATGGTTCCGCACAGGCCAAGGCCAGGATTCGATCCTCGGTCCCCGGTGCTGCAAAGTGAGCGCCTAACCCACTGAGCCATCCCGGCTTCCCCTATAATAGTTTTTAGACTGTTATCAAGTCCCTTGGAAAACTGTGTAGGTTTAATGAAGAAAATAACATTTTATTAATTTGAATAATTTCCTTATGACTCATACTTATTCTGAATTTTCTGAAGATAATACTTTGAATCCTTACATTGCTTTTTAAAATTTGCTGGTTAAGATTTATAAATAATTTTTAAAAAGAAATGGCGAGAGAGACATGAGCAAGACCATGACATAAGTATGCCAGGATAGCTCAACGGTTGCCTTGTGATCACAAGGTCCAGGGTTGGGTTTCCAGGCCGGCCTGTGCCACCCTATACGCTGAACTATGGCACAACGGATAACCACTGGGGTGGCTTGGTGGTAAAGGTCTGGCCTTCCAGGAGGTAGGCTCCTAGTTCAGTTCCTGCCCCACGAAACCCCACATCCACCTGTGTAAAATGAAACCATGTCATAACTAATGATGTACAACTATGGAGACTGCTCTGGGCCCTCCCCCTTCTCTCTGTCTCCCCTGTCTCCCTCTCTTTCACCTTCTCTCAAATCAACAATAACAATACCAATAAGACAGTAAAACAGGAGGATCCTGAGCCTTGTGACTTCCTTTTCTCTTACAGACACTGAGTTAACAGTCAGGCATGACTCAGTTACCTCTAAGAGAAATCCAGAAATTCACTGCATGACTCCTATACTTTGAGTAACTGAGAAAATGCCCACAATGAAACAGTTAATTAGTTGCTCTTGTCATTTTTCTATCTAACAGCCCTAAGGGTTCATTGTCCCAACAAACTCTAGTAGCTATCCTCATGAATGTACTTTCATGGAACTCTAATGAAACTCTCATAAAGTCCTCATGACCCCGTCTGGTTCATAAGTAGACTGCAACAGACAAATATCCATTTGACTTGATTTGATATGAGATTGAAAATTAATTCTCTCCCTTTCCCCATTGTGAGAGTAAAGAATATATCAGATTTGTGAAATTTACAAAAGGTATTTTAATATATAATTTATAAAAATTTTAATTTAAATCATTTTATATTCATGATTTAAATGGACCACTAGTGTTACAAAGCATAATTGCTAAGCTGAAGTGAATTTTTTTGATCATTTGTTTTTCTGTGTATCTCAGAATTATAAATTCTAATTCTTATGCTATAATATGTAATTTCAAATATAAATATTTTTCTGATTCTTTCTATCCCAAATAACAATATTATTTAAAGGGTACTGTTGTTACTGTTTTGTGTGTGTATGTATGTTTTCACTTTTTATATTTGCTCATTTTTGGTATGGAGTTACTCTCCTTCATTCCTTTAGGTTTTAATTATGCATTTCATTCAACCAGTTGGAAAAAAAGTGTATAGATATATTAGAAAAACCTTATATAATTTAACAATTGTGTAAGATTCCTGGCAATATATGATGATGTCCTGAAATATGGATGAACTCAGATGACTGACTTTATGGCCACTTAAACTTAGAAAATAAAATTGAAACTTAAGTATAACAGTTTACATATAAAAGGAACTTATATCCATTAACAATAAACACAAAATGAATTTATGTTGGAATCTAAAATGTAAATATTTTTTGAGTGTTAGAGTACATATTTTCCCTTCTAAGAAGTTTTTATAAAGATTGTGAGAGTCCTTTGTGTAAGGGTATTTTTGTTACCTACAGTCACTTAAACATATTATCTTTATTTCTATGCTGAGATTTTGATGGAAAGAAATCTTTAGTGTTTTTTATGGAAATGTAGTCAGAATAGCTTATCTTACAAACTTCCACAGAAGATAACCTGTTTGTCAAGAAGCAGAGAAGGGGTAAGAAACCAAATATTTTTAAAACATTTTTTAAATTGTTTTTGACAGAGATACAGAGACAGAGAGAAGGGGGAGGGCCCAGAACAGTCTCCATAGTTTCACATCATTGGTTTTTCCACATAGTTTCATTCCACAGGAGGGCACGGTGCTGCACAGGACAGGAACTGGGCTGGGGTCTCACCCCAGTGAGAACTGAACTGGGGGCACTCCCCAGTTCAGCATATGAGTTCGCACAGGTCAGGCCGGGATTCGATCCTCGGTCCCCAGGGCTGCAAAGTGAGCGCTTAACCCACTGAACCATCCTGGCTTCCTCAACCAAATTTTTATGAGTAAAATTGTACAAGCTTATATAAAATAGATGTTGTATAAGTGTGTATTGATTTATTTTGCTTAAATTGAAACTGAAACGCATTTTGCTTTTTATGCTACCATAGTTACTTTTAACATATAAATTGATGGTCTATTTTTACTTTTTTTCTCAGTAATTTATCCAACCTCCTCTCTTTTTTTTCTTTTAGAATGCTCTCAAGATTCTCTTTCTTTCATTTTGAAGTCTCACTAAATATATCTGGCTGTGGAATTCATTTTATTTATTGTTCTGGAAGTGACTGGGTTAACAGACTGATACTTGGTATAATTTAGAGCAGAAATAAATAAAACAATGACTGAAAAGACAATAAAAATGATCTATAAGACTGAATTGTTTCTTTTTAAATAAGCAAAATTGATGTCTTTAGCTAGACTAAAAAAAAAAAAAGACAGAAGTCTCAAATAAATAGAAATAAAAGAGGAGACATACAACTGATACCACAGAAATATAATGGGTCATAAGAGACTACTATGAACAACTATACACCATCAAAATGGATAATCAAGAACAAACGAATAAATTCCTAGACACATGTAACCTACCAAAACTGACTCATGAAGAAACAGAAAATCTGAACAGACCAATAATGACTAAAATGATTGATGCAATACTAAAGCACCTTCCAATGTAGAGAGGACCACAACCAGATGGCTTCACTTGTGAATTCTACCAACTTTTAAAAAAGAATGAATGCTTATCTTTTCCAAACTCTTCCCCAAAAAATGAATATGAAGAAATATTTCCAAACTCATTTTATAAGTCCACTATTACCCTGGTCCCAAAGCCAGATAAAAAAAAAAAAAACTACAAGAAAAGACAACTATAAGCCAATATACCTGATGAATACAGATACAAAAATCTTTAGACTAGTCCAATATTCTAATACCTTTTACTGGGCATGCTTGCATGTCCGTATAAAACTGCCTCTCTCTTCTCTGCATCCCGGGGCACTCAAAAGTGCAGAGCTCCCCTAGCTCCCAGAGTTAGGTGACTTAGTAGCTAGTCCCTTGAATGGCAGCCTTAAAAGCTGGGGTGTTACACATGAGAACACACTCCCACCCAGAAGTTAAAGACTGTTATCATTGGAGAGTGCTTGAGGAGGAAGCAGGGAAAGTGCTCATTGCTAGTTCAGGCTCCCAGAAGACCTCATCAGCTGACAGGAGGAGGCTGATTAGAAGCTTGACCCTGGTACTGCTGGGAAAGCATTAAAAGAAAAAAAAAACCCTGCCCAGGGAACCTACCGGTACACATTTGTCCGCTTCATCTGTTGGCGGTGATGGAGAATTTGTTTAAAACTGCCTTTTTATTTAATGTGATTCCTAGGTGATTTGCAAATGCAGAACCGCATCAGGTGCTTTGGGATCCAGTCCCTTGGGTGGCATCCGTAAAAGTTGGGGTGCTAAATGTGCAGTCCAAACCATTTTCTCCTTAGGACTAAGCTGGGAGTTGGGGGGTTCCCTCCATTTGTAAGGACTTTCCAAGAGGGTGGGGATTATGGTACCGTTGTGTATCAGCTCTTCTTTTTTAATTATGCACATAGATTGTAATTTTGCAGCTATCTGCTGACAAAAATGAGAATCTGGTATTTTTCTATTTGTCCCTTTTTTTAGATCACAGTGATTTCTGTAATGAGCTTAGAATGAGCCATATAATATATGTCATTTAACTATTTTTATAGAATATTGAAATTATTGTTGTAATCAGGCACAAAATTTTCTAAATATTTGAATGTAAAATTTTTTTCAGTCTATCCAAAGCATAAAGAATAAGAGTATGCAGGAGTTTAGAAGAAAATAAACCTGAAATAAGTATGTTCTTTCAAATATTATATTTTTTTCACCAAAGGAAGTTGATAGGTTGTTTTATTTAGTAAAATAGTTAGATTATTAGAACACACAAACACACAATTTATTAGATAGGAAATATTATTGTTTTATCAGATATTTCAATTGCATTAAATATATGATGTGCTCCATCTATTTTATAAATAGTATATTCTCAATTATACTAAAAACAAGGGAGTTACAAATATACCACTATTGTTTCAGCATTCTAGCCATTCTTTATGGATTATAAGCTTGCTCTCTAAAAAATTGAACAAGGTTTCATCCAGAATAGTTTAATTTTATAGCAACAGAGATAGATGAAAACAATTTAATGAATGTAATCTGATTAAATAAATGAGCTTTTTGATCCTCAAATCTGTATAAAACTCTCAGGTATATTAGACAAAACTTAAAATTGTGTGTAAGAGGCAAGGAAACATGATTCATTTTATCTTCATTGATTAATAGATTTCTCATTTTTGTCAGCAGATAGCTGCAAAATTACAATCTATGTGCATAATTAATTGGATGGTCTTATCATTTTCCTATCTAACAGAGATAAACAAATGGCACCAAAGTTTAGGTGCGATAAATAGACTTATTTTCTTATCATCTTACTAATATTTTCCCACTATTTTCTTTTTCCAATTAACATGTAAAGTAATGTAGCCATTCTAATGCTACAAAACAAATTTTATGACAAAAGAGAAAAGAATTTAGAGTGTTTCTAGTGTGCACAAAAAACACTAATTTTTATAGCTTAGAGAAAATAAAGGTGATGTTGTATAATTCTCATTTTAATACAAAGACATAAGAGCAGATCAATAAAATTGACTTAGATTCACTTTGAAATGTTACAACATAGAAATATTCTGTTATTTTTCACTTACTAAACTAATATAGAGCATTTTAAGAGAGCAAAGTGGGTCAAATATATGGCAAGGGAGGGAGATCTGACTGGGTGATGAACACACAAAGCAATTAATAGATGTATAACATGGATTTGTACACTTGAAACCTACATTATTTTACTAAGCAATGGTATCACAGTAAATTTAATAAAAAATATCTTTGTGCGAACTATATTGATGAGGTGTTGTTAGGAAATTACTGTTGAAATCTACAATAATGATTTCCTGATTTAATTTAAAAAGGACACTATAAAAGTACTTGTTGTGGAGGATCAACACCTTTGTAAGTAAACACCATAGAAAATTGGCTACTACCTGGTCATATCTAATAACATGTTTCCCATTAAAATATTTTGGGCCTGTATATGTGTGTGTATTACAGTAAACACCTTTGTCAGTTTCTCATATTATTTAACTATATATACCTGAGATATATACATACATTATACACACACACGCAGTCATAAATCACTTAATGACTAATATATATTCTGAGAAATGTGTCAATATGTGATTTCTTCTTTGTGTGAACATCATAGAGTGCATTTACACAAACCTACACACTATATCCTACTACATTCCTAGTTTATATGGTATACCCTATTACTCCTAGGCTACAAACCTGTACAGGCTTTTCTGTATAAATACTGTAGGCAATTGTAGCACAATGGTAATATCTGTTTGTATAAATATATCTAAATAAAAAATAGGTACAATAAAAATATTGTACATGCCACTTTTATATTACTGGCAGCACAATAGGTTTGTTTATACCAGCATCACCACAAACACATGGGTAATTTGTAGCACTACAACATTACAATGGCTATTATGTCACTAGGCAATATGAATATTTCAGTTCCATTTTAGTCTTATGTACTGTTGTTTTATATACAGTCTGTCTTTGACTTAAATATCATTATATAGTACATGACTGTCTATTTTATGTTATAATTGTCAGTATTCTAGGTGTACTTGGCTCGACAAAGTTAAAAGTCTCCTGTCAAGTTATAGTGAGTATTTAAATGGAAACTTAATTATTTTCTGTCTTAAAATTATTAACAGTAAAATATATTTACAATAAATATTTCTGTTGATTAAGTATGCTCAACAGAGAAAATCCAAAACTGATGGTAATGGTGTTCTTGAGAATAAATGACTCTTTTTTTCTATTTTTATTATTTTCCAGATTAGAAAATATTTATGTACTATGTGTAGAAATTGTAAATATAGTCAGATATCATACAACTTTGGGTCATAATTATAAGGATGTAGGTATCAAAGGATGAGTATTTATTTGTAACCAAAACTAATCATAAGGAAACATTTGGTCAAAAGACTAGAATAAATTGTGGCTACAAATACAACACTGGATGTTCTGGGGTCAGAGCTCTAGATTAAAAATAGGACACCAGGGCTATGTATTTACTTTATCAAATAATATACCCTGAATACATGTATTTCAAATGCGTGCATAAGCAAATAAATGAAAGCTTGCAGACTTATTTGCTCATCTGTTAATATAAAATAAAATTCCAAAATCATTGCATCTTAGAGCTACTTTTTTTATTTTCTGCTAGTAGTCATAAGGCCAAATGAAATATGTAGATTATACATTTGGAAATGTGAGAAATCAGATTTTATCTATAAATCATTTTTGTTATTTGTTTTTTTTTAAAGCTATGTAACACATTAAAGTTAATACATGATGGCTGTCTGGGGGGGGAGGAAAGTCAGCCATAAATTTCTCTATTTTTCATATTACGTGGCTGGGTACTTTGTGGGCAGCCCCCACATGCAGCAGCTTAACCATAATATTTGTATTATATTCCAGGTGGGCTATGTGAAAATATTTTTTAAAAAAAAAAGTTTTTTCAGCACATACTAGACAGTCTCTGAGAGAATTTAAGACTGTGTATAGGGGCTCTGGAATTAATATTCTCTAATATAAATATAACAAATATGAGTTTTAACCAGTCCCTGGCTGAGAAAAATTTTGTGCCTTCTCATTTAGATAAGGAAAGAAGAAAAAGAAAATTAGAAATAGAAAGAATTGAGATTTTAGGAACTGAACCAAATCTTGGGTTGACCTTTAAGCTGAAAAAATAATCTTAATTTTATTTTGTCACCTTTTGTTTTTGTACCTTTGATATACTGTTTTGTGCTTGATTCATATCCAGTAGGTTTAATATGATACTGAATGAGAGATGTTATGGCTGTCAGACAATACTAGAAGTAAGTAGGTGGTAGAATGATTAATCGTGGTGATAAAAAAAAAAAAAAAAGCTGTGAGATAAGTCCCACAATTATTGTAGTTTGGGACAATAGCACATGGTGAGAAAGACAGCATGAGTCAAGCAGGTTTAAAGAACTTAATAAATAAGGCGCAGGGTTTAGGACAAGGTCCTATTATCCAAAAAACAAAAAAACAAAAACAAAAACAAAAAATTAAAACATAAATCGAAAAAGTGAGACAAGCACCTTGTTAAAATTAACAAGTGTCTTGTTAAAATTAAATATAAAGTGGAGACAAGACTTGAAAATTCCCCAAGCAGACAAAATTATTTTAGCTATGCAAGCAAACTAAATCTAGCTTATTTTATAAACTTAGGTAAGTGAAACTTAAGTTTTTCCTTGTAGATGCTCAGAAAGTGATAAACACAGCTTTACCAGTTCCCCCAAATTGGCATGAGCTAACTATGATTAACCAATCCTCCCTAGGAAAACTCTCATGTAATAACCATTCTTTCATTCCTCAGTTAGTTTGACAGCTCCTAGTCCACAAAATGTTTATATATACACAATAAACTCTTACTAAACACTGTTTTATTGAGCTATTGTCTTTAATTTTGCTGTTTTTGACAGTATTGATTAGGATCATCAGAACAGTCTTCCATAATGTTACCATAGACATGTGAGAAACCAGATCCGCTATAGCCAATGCTATGTACAAAACAAAATCATACAACTAGAAAGACAGCAATCACAACATACTCTTTCCTGATTATAATTGTTTAAGGATCTTGGAAAGTTTAAACCCAGTGGAAATTTTTATGTTTTTTATATATGAAACAGATAGTCTATAAGCTACAATAATTTATTTAGTTAAGAGCAAATCAGCTTCTGGAGTTTCTCCTAGCTAGTCTCTGTGGTCTGCTATAGTTTTGAGTTTAGTTCATTTTTTCTCTTTTCCATCATTTAGAAATACTGTATCTAATGTAATCTTTGATATAACTTTATTTTAATTGTCTGTCCATTCTGTATTTATCAGCTATCACAAGTTACATTTGGATTTATGTTGATACTTGTTTGTTTGTTTGATTTTCATTCCGTTGTCTAATTCATTGGGGTGACACTGGTTGGTAACAATTACATAGTTTCTAGGTGTACAATTCTACACTACATTGTCCATGCATTGTGTTATGTGCTCACAACCCAGAATCAGTTCTCTTGCCATCACCATATATTTAATGCCTCCTCCCTACTTCCCCCTCCCCCCTCTCCTACCCACATTCCCCTTTACCCTCAGGTAACCACTAAGCTATTGACTGTGTTCATGAGTTTTTGTTTCTTTGTTACTTTTAGTTTTATATTCCACCTATAAGCGAGGTCATATGTTTCTTGATTCTTTCAATTTGACTTATTTCTCTCAATAAGGTGGTCTCAAGGTCCATCCATGTTGTCACAACTGCTGTATTTCATTTTTTCTTACCGCTGAGTAGTTTTCCATTGTATAAATGTGCTACAACTTCTTTATCCAGTCGTCTATCAAAGGATACATGACTTGGCCACTGTGAACAATGCTGCAGTGAACATTGGGGTACAGGTATCTTTGCAAATTAAGGTTTTCAAGTTTTTTTGTATAGATACCCAGAAGTAGGATTGCTGGGTCGTATGACAATTCCATTCCTAATCTTTTGAGGAATCTCCATACTGCCTTCCACAGTGGTTGTAGCAATTTACATTCCCACCAGCAATGTATGAGGGTTCCTTTTTCTCCACTGCCTCTCCAGCATTTGCTGTTCCTTGTCTTGTTGACTGTAGCCATTCTAATGGGTGTGAGGTGGTATCTCATTGTGTTTTTAATTTGCATCTCCCTAATTGCTAGTGATGTTGAGCATTTTTTCATATATCTGTTGGTTGGTTGTATGTCTTCATGGCATAAGTGTCTGTTTAGGTCTTCTGCCTGTTTCTTAATTGGATTTCTTGTTGTTGAATTGTCCAAGTTCTTTCTATATTTTAGATATTCGCTCCTTATCAGAGGCATTGTTTCCAAATATTTTCTCCCAGTAAAGTTTGGGGCATGTCACTGCCTGACTTTAAACTGTATTACAAAGCCTCAATAATAAAAACAGCTTGTTATCGTCAGAAGAACAAAACAATAGACCAATGAAACAGAATTGAAAACCCAGAAATAAACCTACCAATATATGGACAGATTATTTTTGACAAAGGAGAAAAATATATACAGTGAGAAAAAGAAAGCCTCTTCAGTAAATGGTGCTGGGAAAGTTGAAAAACCACATGCAACAGAATAAATCTAAACTGCTATCTATCACCATATACCAAAATTAACTCAAAATGGATTAAAGACCTCCACATAAGACCTGAAACAATAAACTGCGTAGAAGAAAATATTGGTACTGAACTTACAGACCTGAGGTTCAGGGAGGACTTTATGAACCTCACCTCAATGGCAAGGGAAATAAAAGCAAAAATAAATGAATGGGTATTTATCAAACTAAAAAAGTTTCTGCACAGCAAAGGCAACTATCAACAAAGCAAAGAGATATCACTTTTTGAATTTGTGATTAATAAAGAATAGGCAGATACTACCTGCATCAGCAATAAATTACAAATAAAGGTATATAAGCACAAGTCCTGTGAAAATTCATTCTAAATGGAATAACTTTCCATCTAAAACGGAACATCTTATGGTTTATTTTAATTGTTACATAATTGCACATTATTCATGTTTCATTTTATCTTACTGCTTTCAAATTTATAGAAACACAAATGGGAAATGTTTCAAGAGCCTTCTTTTATACAACCTAGCAAGAAAATGTAAATTAGTTTTCATGAGGCTCTATCACTTTTTCTTGTCATTGCCTACTGACATAATGGAGAGGAGTGATTACATTTTTGCATTAATCTCTATGTGATAGCATAGTGAGAAGATTGCTGGCACTAGGAGACAAAAATAGTAACAGACAGTTGCTATAGCATGCTCAAAAATGACCTGGACAAGACCAGTACTTAAGCAGGCACTGCCAAAAGGAAGCACTTGACATTTGCAATGCTAGAATAGCAGCATGTCAGTCAGTACCCCTCTTCTGAGATTTTGAGTATGAGACCTTCTAAATAGACATTATATCCAATTCAATCAATTGCAAAGTGACAACTGCAGCCTTTCACTCTAAGCTGAAAAGAAAGGGAAAAATAAAAATTTCTGGGAAGAAAGAAGAGAAATTGGCAGTATTTATTTCTTTCTCTTGTTTAAAATTCTGATGAGGATGACTATCTGAACACATGCATAGCTTCCTTTTTTTTCTCTGAGATTTCTACAAAGAAAATACTCAATATATATTTCAAAATACTATGAGTAAAAATTATGTAAATGATTGACACAAATGTGCCCTTTTTAAATAAAGTTTGAAAATAAATATAAAGCATTTAAAAATATCTAATATATATTTTTAGAATGATTCAAAGCAACTACAAGTAGAAAGTACCCACAGTTGTACACATGTGTGCAAGCATGCATTCATGCACACCAAAACACATCCAGATTCTATTTGTCATAGCAATAATCATATAAATATATAAGGGGAAAATAATGTGTAGCTAATAAGAACAAAATTGTAAACCATTTTGATAGTTAAGAGAAATATTGAATAACATTTTGTTTTACTTAAGATACTCTTATGAGATGTGCCATTATGCTATGGACTACTATCACTGAATTTATTGAAACTGTGACATAAATTTTAAACACATTCTTATATCAAAATGTATTTACAAAAATATCCTAATAATCAGTTTAATACAGTAAATTAGGAGATACACCAGCTTCTAGGATAGAGTGACCTCACCATAATTAGATTAACTATATGAATATATGTATTGATATATAAGTCCAATGAAAACTCTGGTATTTTTTTTTATTTTTGATACTAGCTAAATTCTTATGAAAGTACAAATCATGTGATAAGAACAAAATGAGTTTTATATAGAATGGCAATTAAAGGTTTGTCCTACTAATTATTAAAAATTATATATGATACAATAATTTAAATGAGCACTACTAGAAAAAAGAATAATGCATGGAAGGTAAAGTAAAATAATATCAATGACCAGGAAATAAAAACGAATTGGTATAAGAAGTGGATACACAGGAAACATACCACCAAACTTTGTCAAGAAGATAAATCACTTAAAAGTGTATCAAAAAAGGCTTCATCCAGAATTTTAGAGGACAGTGTAGGATGTCAGAGTCAAATCTATTTTCTGAATATTTCCAGTTTGTTTTCCAGGATTAGCTATAGTAACAAATATTTTTTAACCTCTATGTCATTACTCATAAAGTAGACACCATGAGACAATCTGCACTTTCTTATTTTAATACATATTTTGATACATTCCTTCCCAGAATCTTTCTCACATGGCTTTCCCTGTGGTATCTCTATGTCACCTCTGGGAATAAGAACAGTGTCAACAGAGAAGGTCTCTAGACAGCTCAGCCACATGTTTTAGTCAGAGGAAGTCTACATTAATTTCCTTTATACACTCACTTGAGAGAGGTAGAGAAATGTACCTACATTTGTAGATTTAAGTATTATTATTTAGGAGGCATACTACCTTAATTCAGATTATATTTGGTAATATTAATAAATAGTTTTTTTTTTCAGATTTAATATTATTATATTTTATTGTTAAATTTAATGGGGTGACATTGGTTGGTAACAATTAGTTTCCCGATGTACAACTCCACATCACATCACCCATGCATCGCATTAT
>PVKE010040681.1:0-14488 GCA_004027555.1 Craseonycteris thonglongyai
AGAGAGAGAGAGAGAGAGAGAGAGAGAGAGAGAGAGATACAGAGAGAGAACTGAACTGGGGGAGCTCCCAGTTCAGCATTCAGCATATGGTTCCACACGGGCCGGGGCCGGGATTTGATCCCTGGTCCCTGGCACTTCAAAGTGAGTGCTTAACCCACTGAGCCATCCCAGCTTCCCCAACCAAAACCTCAACTTTAAAAGGTGTATTTTCTTTAAAGAAAAGTACAGGGGATGCCAGGATTGCTAAGTGGGTTAAATGCTCGCTTTGCAGCCCTGGCATCTGAGGATCAAATCCCAGCCCTGGCCTGTGTGAACCCATATGGTGAACTAGGGTGTGGCCCTCAGTTCAGTTCTTGCCGGGTGAGCTTCCCATGTGGGAGGCCCCGGTTTGGCCACCAGCTCATGGGGTCATGCTTCCCATGCGGGAGCCCCCTGCCTGGTTCCTGACATGGGTAGCACCCCGAATGAAACTACGTAGAAAACTGATGACGTACAACTATGGAGATTGCTCTGGGCCCTCTCTCTTCTCTGTCTCTGTTAAAAAAAAAAAAAAAAAAAAAAAAAAAAAAAAAAAAAAAAAAAAAAAAATCTTAAAAAAAGAATACAAATACAAATAGATTTTAAAAACATTAGGATGGCACGTAGCTCTGACAAAATTGTGCAGGCAACATGCAGAACCTTGTGGCTGGGAACAAAGGTCTCTGCTCCTGTCCTTGTATCCTCACCTCCTACTCAAAAGATCCTCCAAACCTGACATATGCTCCCTGTGCCTCCTGCACATCCCCTACCATCACCCACTCTGCATGGGTTGCAATGACAGCCCAGGAACCAGGTCCACTGACTAACTGGTCTGTCCAGGCCACAAGGCCTCTCCATGGGATCAAGAGTCCTTTGTGTTTCCTGCAATTCTATTATAATAGGAGCCCACTCCTTGTTGTCTTGTGACTCTTCCTTCATGCTGCACCTCATGCTACACCTCAGCCCCGTGTAGCCCTCCTGTTGCTCTGTACTGTTGGGGCCTGGAGGAGTAAAATGTGTTAGACCCATATAATTTCCTACAGCTGATTCAGCAACAGCATCAGCCAGCATCCAGTCATTGCTCCCCTCCCCTATGCCTTAGTGAACTCTCAGTATCTTTCCTACTCTCACCTCCCCCCCAGCCAGGTTCCTTCTCACCTTTGGATACAGGTTGACCCCTTTCAGCCGGGCTATGGTTGGCTGAATAATGGCTCCCAAAGATATCTGGGCCCCAGTTCCAGAAACCTGTGAACATTGCCATAAATGGCAAAAGGGAGTTTGTGAATGTGACTGAGAATTCTAAGGTGGAGTCCTAAATGCAATTACAAGTGTCCTTTTCAGGGGAAGGCAGATGGGCATTTAACCACAGAATGCAGATCAATGTTACCACTAAAGCAAGAAGCCATGCTGCTGACTCTAGAGATGAACAAAGGGCCAGGAGCCAAGGACTGCAAGGTTTACAGCTCTAATGGCTGGAAAAGGCAAGGAAATGGATCCTGCCCTGGAGACCCCATAGGAAGGGAGGCTCTGTGCACACCTTGTTTCTAGCCCAGTGAATCTTCAGACTTCTGACCTCCAGAACTGTGAGAATAAATATGTATTGTTTAAAGCCACCAAGTTTGCAGTAATTGATTATAGCAACCACAGGAAGCTAATACACTGGACCTCAAAGCCATCCATTCCTGCTCTTTGCCTCCTGCGATGGCTGGACTCCAAGATGGCTCCAATGATACCAGCACTGTGTAAGCCCTCTCCTATACTGAGCAGTTTTGACTTGTGTAACCAACAGGATATTGTGGAAATGACAGTGTGAATTTTGACCTCAGGTCACAAAAGACACTGTGGTTTTCACTTTGCCCTATACTGGATCCCTGGCTCTGTGAGAAGTGAGATGCACTGTTGTAAGGACACCAAAGCAGCCCAGAAGAGGCCCATGTGATAAGAAACTGAGGTCTCCTGCTACCTGTCATGTGAGTGAGCTGTCTTGAAGGTGGATCCCTTGGCCTCAGTCAAGTTTCATATGACAGTAATCTAGGCAGTCATTCCAGAATTCCTATCATCAGAAACTGTGAGATAATATTTACTACTGTTTTAGGCCATTGTTTTTGGATTATTTGTTACACAGCAACAGATAACTAATACATTTCCTCTCAAGCCTCTCTTACTGCTGTCAAAGACACACTTCTTAATCAAACTTTAGCTCCACTGAACCCTCTTCTCATCTAGGCCTTGACCTTTAGGGCTCTATTTCTGCGTTACCCAGTTTTACCAATTTAGCCAGGACTCTTAGCTTTGGTATCTGATCACTCTCAATAACATTTTTTTGAAGTCCTCATCCCCACTATTGTCTAGATACCTGATCACTTGTCTTGTTTCCGCAAGAATTCTATTAGGTCAGTTTAGCAAGAATCTCCCCATCTCCACTCTAAAGCCTCACTTTTCCTTGTTATATTTAGAATTGAACCCAATTCTATACTGAAGTCTCTTTCCCCTTACTGCAACAGTTCCTAAATAAAATGTTTTTACTGTTTTAACTGCCGAGCTGATATTCTTTAACATTGCTCACTCCTTGCTCTGACATCCACAGCAAAGAAAACTAAAGAGCAGTTGCATTTCATGCAGATATGCAATACACGCAAATGTAAGATTATCAATAGTCTCACTTTGCATACTGAATCTGAAATGCTGACCCCTTTAAACAACTAAAGAAAACACAGAAAGTGAATTATTTAAAAGATGCTTCAGGAATCATGAATTATTGTTGGTTCTTGCCAATGTAGAGAAAGCATTTTTGGGAGAACAGAGGCGGCAGCCACGTCTTCTAGAATTGCTTGAACTTTGAATCAGGTGCCTTCCCACACGGCCTTGAAAGCACTGACCGCCTAGCATGCAGTTCCCCCTGTCTCGCGAGATGAAAGCGGGGAGCCTGGTCGTAGTTCCCGCCCCACTAAGGGGGTAAGGGGGTGCGTGGTGGTGTGGGGGGGTGTCTCTCAACTCAGAGGTTGTGCCCCGTCTCCAGGCCAGAGGTTTCGCTTCTGTTGATTTCATGCATCAAAACATCTCTATTGGATAATAACTGCCACCTCGGCGTTCTACTATTACCCATCATCACGATGGTCGTCCTTAAGGGCGAAGGGGAGGGTATCGGCCGGAGCGGGTTTAGCCCTGTCCCACCTGAGAACAGGAAGGCCGGAGCACCAACTGGGCGTGCGCACTCGAGAAGCAGATGGCCCAGGTTCGAATTCCGACCCACCCATTACTACCGCGTCCCGACCTGCGCCTCAGTTACCTCGTGTGTAAAGGGAAATAACGCCTGTGCCCTGCTCACCGCGCGATACGAGGTAAAGGGTCAATATCAGCTGGAGACCTTGGTCTGGGGGACCCTGCCATCGTTGTTACTGTTACCTGAAGCCGTCTCACCGACAGCCCCGTAGCCATCGCCAAAGATGCAGCTTCCTTCTCAGGGTCCATCCTGGACATACAGGTCAAGGACAGGCGCCCGGAACGACCCTAAAACCGAGAGCCAACCCCGCCACAATGACCACTCGACTCGCCGCTAGCCGAACAATGGCGGCCGAGCCGGCGACGCTGAGACTACAACTCCCCGAAGGCCTTGCGGCGCGCGCAGCAGCGTCCGGCCAATGGAGCCTTTGTTAGTCGAACCTTTGACCAATGGGAGCCTTGTGGCTTCGGGCCAATGGGAACCTCCTCCTGTCGGGCTTTTGGCCAATGGGGGCGATCCTGAGCGGTTGGGGGGGGGTCTCTTTTTACTGTGGGCTGCGAATCTTTCAAGGCGGTTGAAGATCTGGGCTACCGCCTGTGGAGGGGATACTGAGTGGCGGGCAACTGGTTTCCCAACTCAACCCACACTCCCCTCAATCTACATGCTGGGACGAGATGGACTGGTGTGAAGTTGGGCCTGCTCTTCCTGGTTGGAAGTGCACTTCCCCATTTTATCTTTGGGGCACCTATTGCCTTGCCCTTTATGTATGTATTTCTACCAAACGGAAAAGGGGATCAAATACAAGATGACAAAAGGAGACGAGACTTCCCTCTGTGCATGTATCTTCAAATTTCCCCTTTTTATAAGGATAGAAATCATATTGGTGCAGCTCACCTCAGTGACCTCATTTTAACTTAATTACCTCTATAAAGACCCCATGCCAGGGATACCAGGATGACCCAGAAGTTGAGTACTTGCCTCACAATTTCAGCGTCTGGGGTTCAGTTCCCGGCCCTGGCTGCTGCAAACCCATATGCTGAACTGTGCCAAGATGGCTTAACAGCAAAGGTTCTCTCACATGGGAGTCCCCCAGTTCAGCTCCCACCCCACCTCAACCCACATGCACCTGTGTGGAATGAAGCCATGTCACAACTAATGATGTACAGCTATGGAGACTGCTCTGGGCCCTCCTCAACAACCCTCCCCCCCCATCTGCTCTCAAACAATTTGTTAAAAAGACCCTATCAAAATAAGCTCACATTGTGAGGTATGCAATATGAGTTTCCAGGGTATATAATTCAACCTCTAACATACAATAAAATTTTTTTAATTAATTTAAAAATATTTTTAATGTTTTCTTTAAGATTTACTTTATTGTTTTTGACAGAGACAGAGACAGAGAGAAAGGGTGAGGGCCCAGAGCAGTCTCCATAGTTGTACATTGTCAATTTTTGACATGGTTTTGTTCCACACAGGTGGGAACTGGGCAGGGCGGGAACTGGGCGGGGGGCCTCCCACATGGGAGGCCTGCCCCTCCAGCCGGGGGCCAAAGTGGGAGGTGAGAACTGAACTGGGGACCTCCTGCATGGGAAGCACACTCCAGTTCAGCATATGGGTCCACATGGGCTGGGGCCGGGATTCGATCCTCGGTCCCCAGGGCTGCAAAGCGAGTGCTTAACCTGCTGAGCCATCCTGGCCTCCCAGAAAAAAAAAAAAAAAAAAAAAAAAAAAAAAAAAAAAAATATATATATATATATATATATATAATTTATGACAGAGAGAGAGAGAGAGATACAGAGACATAGACAGAGAGAGAACTGAACTGGGGGAGCTCCCAGTTCAGCATATGGTTCCGCACGGGCCAGGGCCAGGACTCGATCCCCGGTCCTCGGCGCTGTAAAGCGAGCGCTTAACCCACTGAGCCATCCCAGCTTCCCCAGAAAATATATTTTTTAAGATTTATTTTATTGTTTGAGAGAAGGTGAGAGAGAGAAGGGTGGAGGGCCCAGAGTAGCCTCCATAGTTGTACATCATTAGTTGTGATATAGTTCCATTTCACACTGAGGGCCAAGCAGGGTGGGAATGCAACTGGGGGCCTCCTGCATGGGAGGCAAGAACCTTCATCACACCCCAGTGGTTACCAGTTGCCCCGCAGTTCAGCATATGGGATTGCACAGGCAAGGGCTGGGATTCAATCCCCAGACCACAGGTTTGCAAGGCAAGTGCTCAACCTGTTGAGCTATCCTGGCATCCCCCTAATGCGGCAAATATTGATAGAAAAGACTTAAAAACTATTTGGGGTCCTCAATTATTTTTAAGACTGTGAAGAGGTCTTGTGACTAAAAAGCTTGAAACACACTTGTCTATAGTATATGCTTAAAAAAATTTAAATTATTAAATGTATTAGATTAATATTGACTAATAACATCATATATATTTTAGGGGTACAAGTTTATAATACAACATCTACTCAGTTCTCACCACCCAAAGTTTAGTCTCCTTCCATTGATGCCAGAGGGGAGAACTTCCAAAGTGGAGACTCAAACCCTGGGCCAAGACTGTTCTTGGCTTCACATGGGAAAGAATTCGACTGTGAGCTGATATAGAGTTTAAAGTGAAAGTCACGTTTATTTAACAAAGTAAGGCCATCTCACAGATGGAATGGTGATCTCTAATCCCTAATGGAAGAGAGACCTGCCTCCACTTGCCACGCTAGCATTTATGTTTCTTGTTTCCATGGAAAATTTCTTGGTATGGGGATCTTCTGCAAGGTACAATAGGGGAAGAAGGTATACCTTTTCACTTTTGTAAGGTACAGCCTGTGGCTAGTTTGTAATAGGTTTAATCACAGTGTTGACTAGATAATAACATTGACTAGGCAATCTGACACCAAAAAGTTTATTCGGGAAACGTTAAAAACTACAAAAAGGACCAAGAACCTCAGAACATGCATTCCTGGCTGGCCACTTGCATACTCTGGCTTGGTCCCAAGATGGAGGATATATATATATTGGGGATATAGGAAGTTGAAACCATAGAGTATGCAAACAGAAAGTTAGGACCATGGAGTTCCAAGAGCTGAGCTCTGCCCAAAGACCACCCAGCCTGATAAGATTTCTTAAAGTCCCAGTTCCACTTTATCATTCTTCCTTTTGATCAAGATCTTTATTCAAAAGTATCACTAATCAACAGTCTATCTTCAGTCCTCAGCTTTTTGTCCCTTGATGTCAGGAAGGACCTGCTCTGGGTGTCATCTCTCATCTCAGATGGAAAGTGTCTGGATCAGAAACAGCTTGTGTCCAGGGTTCAGAGTTAGGAGGACCAGAGCTTAATAATGATAAGAATTTAAAAACGGAATTAGGGTAACATAACTTAGTCTACATGACAATTAACCAGGAGCTTAAACCTGTAAATAATGAAACAATGATTATCATTAACTGAAATAGATCAAAGTTCAAAGCTTTTTTTTAAAAGATTTATTTTTGTTTTTGACAGAGAGATACAGAGACAGAGACAGATAATGGGGAGGGCCCAGAACAGTCTCCATAGTTGCACATCATCGTTTTTTTCACATAGTTTCATTCCACAGGTGGGCGTGGGGCTGCACAGGGCGGGAACTGGACCGGGGTCTCACCCTGGTGAGAACCGAACTGGGGGCACACCCCAGTTAGCATATGGGTCCGCATGGGCCGGGTCTGGGATTTGATCCTCAGTCCCTGGGGCTGCAAAGTGAGTACTTAACCCACTGAGCCATCCCCGCTTCCCCAGATCAAAGTTTTTAATGACAGCTCCAACAACCAGAAAATTACCAGAAAGAGATTCTCCCACTTTTCACAATAGCTTAGGAAATGTGAACAATAGCATGTTCCTCCTAAGGACTAGAGAACATGAAATAATAAGAGTTAATGGTAAGGAAAAGAGTTGTACAGGTCTGATTCAGTCATTTTGGCAATATGTCTCATTTTAGAGGTTACCTGTTTTACTTTTTGACAGCTTTAGTTTCAGGTCACCAGATTGTGTACAGTTCTAGTCAGGGTTGGGTGCCTTCTTTAAGTGTGACACATGTATCCAAGGATTTACTCCCTGTAGTTTAGCAGCACAGAAGTTAGTCAACAGTACCTGATAAGGACCCTTCCAGAGAGGCTGGAGAAAATCCCTTTTGAGGTCTTTTGCAGTAAACAAAATCTCCAGGTTGTAGAGTATGTGAAAGGTTCTCTGAGGGGGGAACACACCAAGAGTTCAGGCAAGCAAGCAAGTTTATTAAAGAGACCCGCTGGGCTGACTCCAAAAGTGGTGTCAGCAACCTCTGGGGAGTATGGGTAACTATCAGGGAGCACCAGTTTCTGTACCTGGGTTGCAGTTACTTTGGTTACAGGTATCTCAATGGTTGGGTCTTTCCAAGAACAATTTATCATAAACCATGAGTTTCATATTTGCCTTTTGTGGTTTCACTCAGGCAACTGGCCCTTACAGTATGGATTTTTAGTTTTTCACTTCTCTGGAGTGAACTGTGAAAAGATTGCTCTACCAAAGCATGATTATCCTCAATGGAAGTAATTAAGCCTTTACAATACTGAAGTATGTTTCCTTTTACCAACTATGGATCAAAAGAAGCAGGAACCACATGCATAGGGTATCCTGTAATTATGTCAAAGGGTGAAAGCCTATGAGTTCCAAAAGGGATGGATCTGAGATTTAAAAGGACTAATGACAATGCTTTTGGTGAAGGTATTTGAAGCTTTCCTACAAATTTTGCCGACTGAATTTTAGTTAATGCCATTACTGCGTTCAACCAATCCTGAAGATTGGGGATGGTATGCACAGTGAAAATGCTGTAGAACTGGCCATATAGCACAGAGGCTTGTTTTATTATCTGACCAGTAAAGTGTGTTCCTTGATCACTATGAAGTTGAAGAGGAGTTCCCCAAATAGGAATCATTTGCTCTAACAGCACTTTAGTCACTATGGAGGCATTAGTTTATTTATAAGGGAAAGCTTTAGTTCAGTGAGAAAACACACATATCATTACTAAAACACATTTATACCTATGAGATGGGCGAAGCTATATAAAATGTATTCGCCCGAACTCAAATGGTCCATTTGGCAACTTAAAAATGTCCAGGGGCAGTGTGAACAGGTTTCCATGGTTGTACTTCAGACAGGTGGGACACCTAAGATAGGTACTTTTTGCAGCCTTGTTAATATCTCTCCACCAATACTGGTTCATGAATGCTACCATTTTGTCAGTGGACCGATGGTTTAATGCATGTGCAGTAGTTAGGAGTGGAAGTTTTAGTTTCTGGTAGAACTGGATTGTTATTTGGTCCAAACCCAACAGAGCCTTTTTTCCTTATCAAACCAGCAGTTGTTAGATTTCCAATCTTGCTTTTTTTCCTTTGAAGCCAATTTCTGGGCTTCTCTGGCCAGGGTTTTTAAGTTATCAACTGGAAAAACATTTCTTTGAATCATGACAAAGGTTTGACTACTGCTGATGTCTTTAAGGACAGCGTTTTTAGCAGAAATGTCAGCAAGCTGATTTCCTTTAGCTTCCAGGGAATCAAGTTTATAATGTCCTGGAATCTTAATAACAACTAAAAGATCAGGTAAGAGTATAGCATTCAATAATTCCTAAACATACGGACCATTTTTTATTTTATTTCCATCAGAGCTAAGGAAACCATGTCATTTCCATAACATTCCAAAATCATGAACTACTCCAAAGGGCTGTCTACTGTCAGTATAAATGTTGACAGCTTTACCTTTTGCTAAAATGCAAGCTCGAGTGATAGCATATAATTCAGCCTGCTGTGCTAAAGTGGCCAGAGGAAAAGATGCTGCCCCGATGACTTCAGAAGGAGCTACAATGACATATACTGCATAATACTCAACATTTTTGTTTTTTAAATATGAGACATGAGAAATCAGCTTTACCTAGGAGTCTTCTGCAAATTGTCTCGGGGAGTCAGGATGTGATCTCTCAGTGTCAAGCAGTCATGAAGTGCTTCCTCAGTCTCAGAAGGGAGAAAAGCAGCTGGTTTAAGATTATTACAGTGTGACAGAGTTATACCGGAAGCGGTTAACAAAAGGATTTCATAGGAAATAAGGTGACTAGTTGAAAGATGCTGAGTGTAATGAGTTTAGGAGAAGTCTTACTGCATGTGGTTAGAGAGAATCCCATAACTGTCTCTGTGGCCTTACCCAAAAGAGTAGTAGCAGCAATGGCTCTAAGGGGGATATCCCTGAGCCACAGGGGTTAGTTATTGACTATAGTAACCTAGGGGTTTATATTAATTTTCATGTTTCTGAGTGAGCCCTCCAAGGGTATTCCTTTCCTTTTTATGTACAAAAAGGAAATCTGATAGTTAGGATGCCCAAAGGAAGGTGGGTTTATTAAACTCTCCTTCGAGGCCTTAAAGGTTGTGTCATCCTCTTCTTCCCATGAGATTAGATCAGGACTGTCATTCTTTAGTAAGACATAGAGGTTTTGCCATAAGAGAGAGATTTAGGATCCAATTATGGCAAAAGCCAACTAGTCCAAGAAAACCTCACAATTGGTGCTTAGTTTTGGGCCTTGGGAAACTTAGGACACCATGAAGCCTATCTGGATCTAGATGTAATCCTTGTATAGATATCAGAAGTATCAAATACCAGACCTGACTTTGGACAAATTGCAATTTTTTAAAAACCTTATGTCCCTTTAAAGCCAAAAGTTCTAACAGATGGATGCAACCTTCCTGTGAGGAAACCTGAGAGCAAAGTAGATCATCCACATATTGTAACAAGGTGGAACATTTAGGGAAAATTATGCCATTCAAATCAGTCTTCAGGATATGCGAGCAATAAGAACTTTCAGTAAAACTCTAAGGCATTACTTACTGTCCAGGTATATTGCTTTCCTTCCCAAGTGAAGGCAAAGCTTTATGAACTGGAATGCTAAAAAGAAGGCACTGTGTAAATCAATTACTGTGAAGAATTTACTTCCAGTTGGAATGAATGCTAGCTATAAGGTATGAGGGTCAGGATCTATGAGGTGTGGAGGGATCACAATGTGATTTACTGCTTGAAGGTCCTGGACAGACCTCCACATATTACAAGGAATAAGGCCTTGAGCTATGTAATCCTCTATTATGGGCTTTATACCTTGAAAAGCTTCTTTACTTATAGGGTATTAATTCTTAGCAGAGGCTTTGAAAGATCAATCTGAATCTTAATAGGAGGTACACTGTGAATTCTGCCAATCTCTGTTGAAGATTTTGCTCATAGAAATGGTAGTTGGTTCAATAGGGATGATTGACCAGTGTTCCCAGATTCAGTTACAATACCATCAAAAACAGCACAGATAGGGGATGCAGGGATGGCTCAATGGATTGAGCATTTGCTTTGCAGCCCTGCGTTCCTTTTGAATTTTTAACAGTCTTTGTTCATTTTAAGACTTTATCTTACAAAAAGGTAACTTTAGCTGTATTTTTTTAAAAGATTTGTTTTTATTGTTTTTGACAGAGAGAGAGGGGGGAGGGCCCAGAGCAATATCCATAGGTTGCACATCATTGGTTTTCTACATAATTTCATTCCACAGGTGAGCGTGGGGCTACGCAGGGCAGGAACCGGGCCAGGGGCCTCCCACTTGGGAAGCTCGCCTCGGTGAGAACCGAACTGGGGGCCTGTAAGGTTCGCTGAAGAGAGACCACACACTTGAGTTCTGATTTAGTGAGAGAGTTTATTAGAAACAGCTGAGAAATGGCTGGGCTAACTCCGAAAGGTGGAAAGGTGGCATCAGCACCTTTAGGGGGTTAGGGGATCATTCTTATAGCCCCATACCAGAAATTCTTGCATCTATCTTGACGTGCCTGTAGTCCTCTGGGCTCCAACTTACCAATTGCTCTGGGGTGCAGGTAGACCCTGTGGCTGAGCCACCTGGGCCCTTGCATAATAGTTCTAGGAACTGGTTAAGCCTGACCAACTCAAGCACAGTGGTCCCAGGAACGGGTTAAGCCTGATCAACTGGAGCACAGAATGTGAGTGGTTGGGTCTGAAATACCGCACTGGGCAGGACCAGAACAGGGTGCTCAGTAATTTTCTTCTGAACATGTTTCTCCGGGACTAACAGGGCCCACTCCAGTTCAGCATATGGGTCTGCACAGGCCAGGACTGGGATTCAATCCTTGGACTCCAGGGCTGCAAGACAAGCCCTCAACCTGCTGAGCCATCCTGGTATCCCCAACTCTTTTGCTGTATTATTTCTTTTGGAAACCTCGCTATATCATTAAAAAAAAGCCATTCAACTCAGCTTCTTCAGTTTTAATGCTATTACTGTTTAATTGTTTCAAGAAAATTAAGTTTGGGAATCCCAAAATTTTCTCATGTTGGCCATTAACTTTCTAAATTACTTTTAGTCAGATCTGCCCACTCAATTAGCTTTTATCCATATATTCAGCCAACATTTCTGGTGGAGTGATAGTCCCAAATTTGGATAAATAGGATCCCATATTTACTGTTGCTGGGCCCAAATAATCTGCAGTTCAAGTAACCTGCAGATTTTCAGTCCTCCTCACTCTCGAACAGTCAGGTCACAGTGAATCAGACTGGAGGCTGAGAAGCCAGTTCTGGGAAAACAAGCAACCCTCGAGGAGTTCCATATAGGCTGAGCCTGGGTGGTGCTTTTCTCTGCGCCACACCAGCTAATTACCATAGAAATACCTTTATCCCCACTGGGATTTTAGGCAAAGCCAGCTTAGTTTCAAAGAAAGGACTACCTGCTTTCTGAAGAAGTCAAGCTGACATGCCACATGGAGTACTCACAACAGACAGACAAATTAAACAATTGACAAGGTCTTTAAAAGTCCCAGTTTCACTTTATCAATGGGAATGGTCTTTACAGTGGAATCTCTGCTCAGTAGGCTTTGGATGGTCTGTTCTGTGTGATTAACGTCTGCCTGAGTTCTGTGTTGTTTTGGAGCAGGCTTGGAATCCAACCTCCTACTTTCTTCTTCTGTAAAATTAGTCCTTTTGCCCTTTCCCTATATTACCATCACCTTGTATTTCACCTAGTTTTGCCTCTTATTATACAAGATTGTTTAAAAAATAAGCTTTGATCATTTTGTATGTATTGCTATGGTTTTATGAGTATTGTGGAGTATTTCAATTTGTCTAAACAAATTCAGATTTTTTTTAATTGTTTTTGACAGATATATATATATATACACACACACACACACACACACACATACACAGAGACAGAGAGAGAACTGAACTGGGGGAACTCCCCAGTTCAGCACATGGGTCCGCACGGGCCGGGGCTGAGATTCGGTCCCCGGTGCTGCAAAGTGAGCGCTTAACCCACTGAGCCATCCTGGCTTCCCCCAGATTATTTTTTATTTTATTTATTTTATTATTTTCCTCTTTGACCAAATAGCTTTCAAAGGATATTTTTAAATATCTAGCTTGAACTCTTCCAATTAATTTGGAATATTGTCATACTGTTAGAGAATTTGGTGATGAGATATTAATTTTTAGGATGTATGATTGGGTGGATGATCAGGTCTCAGGGGTATCTGAGAAAGTTATTTCTCTTTAAACAAATGTTCTGGGGAAGCCGGATGGCTCAGTGGGTTAAGCGCTCACTTTGCAGCCCTGGGAACCGAGGATCAAATCCCAGCCCCGGCCCGTGCAGACCCATATGCTGAACTGGGAGCTCCCCCAGTTCAGTTCTCTCTCTGTCTCTGTATCTCTCTCTCTCTCTCTCTCTCTCTCTCTCTCTCTCTCTCTGTCAAAAATAAATAAATAAATAAATATATATTAAAAAAATAAAATAAATGTTAGGTACGAATCTTATACTTCAAGCTCAGTTATATTACTAAACTTTTTTATGTGTACACTGGTTTCTTTTGTGGTTAAACAGAATCTTTAGGGTTTGGTGGGATCAGGACACCATGGGATCAGCCTGAATTATGTGCTTAACACTGGGCTAATGAGTATCTTGAAAGGACTGGAGATTTATGATTGGTTCACACAGTCATGTGCCCAGAGGAGATAGAGGATGTGGTTATGGAGCTGGGGACTGACTGGCCCACCGTCTGGTTATGTGCTCAGCTTGGCTAATGGGCATGGTCAAATGGATGAGGAGCTATGATTGGCCCAACGTGAGTTTCCAGGATGGGAGTCAGTGCACATTTCCTAAAAGGAAGGTCCCTTAATGTCGTTTCACTCATTACTGCCCCCAAATTATGGTAGTTATTGGGATCTCAACTAAATTGTGTCATTTAATTCATTACTAAGGGAACGCGAGTATTATTGTAACAGTTTCTTATGAAGCATTAATATTTTGATAACTGTATTTCAATATAATTGGCTTCCTTTGTAATCTTGTACATTTTGTGTTATGCATTTACAAACAGAGTTCTGAGAAGGGGCCCCCTGGCTTCACCAGATTGTCAAAGGGTTCCAAGGCACAAAAATCTCTGTGATACCCCTGGACGACACCTGTTCCTTTTTTCCTCTGTAACATTTGCCTTAAGCAGATAAATAAACATTAAAAAAATTTTTTTTTTCTTTCTGTTGGAGCCATTTCACTTTGGATCTTATTTATTATTATTTTCTACATATTTATTTATTTACTTATTTTTAAACTGTTTTTTAACAGAGAGAGAGAGAGAGAGAGATACAGAGACAGAGAGAGAACTGAACTGGGGGAGCTCCCAGCTCAGCACATGGTTCTGCACAGGCCGGGCCGGGATTCGATCCTCAGTCCCCGGCGCTGCAAAGCCAGCGCCCAACCCACCGAGCCATCCCGGCTTCCCTATTATTATTTTTTAATGCATGTATACATAGCCTACTTTGACTTAAAAGCCAATATGAAAACAGCAGAGAATTCCAACTCTAAGTCACATTAAGTGAAGAAGTGGAGAATGTAACATGTTCTGAGATGGACAGTAATACTTGAAGTCATATAAATGTGCGTGAACTCATGGGCAGACTGGAGACATCTTGCATAGAGCTTACTTTGCTCCTACTGTGTTTATTTTAAAATTAAAAAAAATTTTTAAGTTATTGTTGACAAACCATATTAGTTTCAGGTGTACAACATAGTGATTAGGCATTTCTTTAAAAAAAAAGATTTACAACTGCATTTTTGTACGCCAACAATGAAACTTCAGAAAGAGAGATGAGAAGATCCATTCCCTTTGCCATTGCAAACAAAAAAATGAAATACCTAGGTATAAATCTAACAAAGAACGTGAAGGACTTACA
>PVKE010040682.1:0-14484 GCA_004027555.1 Craseonycteris thonglongyai
AAAAAAGGTAAAAGAGATTAGTAAGTACGAATGACTAGTTATAAAAATAGTCATGGGATTATAAAGTACAGCATAAGAAATATAGTCAAAGATATTGTAATAACCATGTCTGCTGTTAGGTAAATACTAGACTTATTGGGGTGATCACTTCATAAGTATATAAAAGTCTAATCACTCTATTGTATACCTGAAATACATATAATATTGATGTCATCTATAGTTGAAATTTTTTTTATTAAAAAACAGTATTTTTATGCTAGGTTTGATAAAGAATGAACAGTCATGGGGAAATATGATAGGCAAAGAGTATGAGGTAGGTGTAATAAACTGGGCAATACTTGCCAAGGCCTGTGAGAGGTTTTCTCAGTGTTCTTCTGTCTTCAGAGATACAGATGTTTCTCCCCTTTTGGTGCGAGGAGGGTACCTGTCACTTGAGGGTATTATAACATGATTTAAGAGAGAGGGGCACAGAGAAGGTCGTAGTAATTTTCATGCTTTTGCCAATTTCTCAAACTCCAGCTTAAAATATTTAATATTCTGAGGTGCCATATTTTGGGGTATCATGTCCAGAATCTCATCACTAGATAAGATGTACTATGGTTCCTGCAAGGTAACATAACTTGTCCTATAATATTTGGTTGCTTTCAATGAGAGATTTTACCATAGACCATTTATTTTATAATGCAATTTAGAATAGAATCAGAGGTGATATGTGGTTGATGTGGTCCTTGTGATTAAGTAGTATTAAGAAGCAGTGTGAATAAAGTGCAACCACTGAACACTCTTTGTGGAGTGTAGAAAGAAAGTTCATTTTGGGGTTTTATGCCACCTGTCATCATTGATTTTATTAATTTTAGCTTGTGTTATCCATTAAAACGTCATTAAAATAAATTCTAAGAAAAAGCATACTCATCTCTGCCTCTGATTACAAAAGCTGAAAACTGTATATTAATGCAGATTTTAAATATTTGTATCATAATTGGACACAAGCTGCTCTGAACATCTGCTTGTTATTAAGAACAAGAATGACATATGTCTTGCTCTAGATATGTTTAGTGGACAAATACAGAAATTGTGCCTACAATATGCTGTGACTTTGAGCTAGGCACTTTTTTTTCAAGAATGAATTGCAGAAACTAGATAATGAGAAAAAGATGATACCTCCAGCAGATTTAGACAGTAGAAAGTTTTATTCTACAAAGTTAGCATTTATGGAAGAAATAGTTTTGATTTTTTTAGTTTAAGGCATAACATATTTAGTCATAAATGTCATGTTGACATAAATACCCAGGTACATAACCACTCACCATTCTTCTCTGCATTTATTAAAGTTGCCATTAGTAACTGCAAATCCTTGTTTATTTTTACCAGTTTTTCCAATATCTCAAGTATTTGATTTTATTACTTTAGCAAGTCATATGTTACTTAAGGTGCATAGTAATAAAAATTATTTCCTTAAAATTCTAATTGTATATTACAAACAGATTCACCCCACTACATAGTGCTGTTTAGAAATTTGTTGGGCATAATTTTTTTAATATAAATTTATTTATTCAACAAATTCTTACTGAACATTTTGTGTGTGTGTCTGATGGACATATAAAGAATAAATAAATCAGTGCTGAGCAAAAATATTGCTCTAATTCAACAAGGAAAAAGAAATGTGTCAAGTAATCAGTATATGAGGTATAAATATAAACTGCTATATGTTATAATGGAAAAGGTCTCAATCTTATGAGTAAAAATATAAAAGATTACTGACAGACTTGGAGATCAGGAAAATATGTTTATATAATTTTAACTAAAGCTGAGGTCTAAATGATCTTGGTACAGATAAAGAAAAGAAAGTGAAGGTGGTATTAAGAATTTTTTGGAATGTGTAAAGCATGTGCAACGGTGTGGTAGAAAATAGCTTGACACACTATAGCAATGTGAAACAGACACAGTGAGGCTGGAGATGTGGTAGCAAGAGGACAGTCACATTGGGTATTAGGGACACAGTTCAATTTATAACATCCCTAATCCTCTCTCAATTAATAGATACAAGCAGGAGTCATTTCTGAACATAAGCAGTAGTGTAAGTAGAAGAAATGTTATCTCAGTGTTTGACAATTAAACTATGGAAAGTGTGCCACAAGTTTAATTGTTTTGCCTTTTCAAGAAATTCGAGTATTAATGGAATGTTTCTTCTTTATAAATCAGGAGGTGTAGCTGCTTCAAAGTTCTATATATTCAACATAGAAGTAAAACCAAGTAGTAGGCTTCAACAGAGGGTCTACCTTTAAGTTTGCCCAAGAGTTTTGCCAGACTCAAAAGTTTAAGTTTCTTTTGCTTGTTTTATCTCTAAAAGCAATACGAAGGTCTAAACTAAGGTCTACACCTTCCATGGCCACAACTATATGAGTAAAATATGCTACTTCTTCTAGTAAACTCAATTAAACCCATGTCGCTGTTTTATATTAATGATAGATCATCATCTTCAGTCATATTAGGCAATAAATAAATAAAGTTTCAGTTAAATAAATAAAAAAACAATGTATATTTTATAGCTAATAAATAAAACATAAGGTTATTTGAATTATTATGACTCCCAATTCATCTAGCCACAATAATATTTGCCATTATCGAGTAGAAGTTTTTATGGTTTCTTTATAACAATTCATGACAGTGTTTTCTTGACTTACACACATACACACACATACAACTTAATAGTATTGGATTTGAATTTTTCTCTAATAGGAATAACTATATTGAGTAAATCCAGGTTAAATTTTTTTTTTAATTATTCTGAGGGAAGAAAAAGGGACAGAAGCATTAACTGCATTTCTACCCAAATTTTAATATTTCACATACCTTAAAAGTAAAAATAAAGATTCAGTCATCTCTTCCACAAGAAAATTAAGTTACATTTGAACAATATCCAAATAACACTTCAGTTGTCACCCAATAACTCACTTTGTGCACCTCAGGCAGAATTCAGACAAATAGCCCTACCATTGGTAAGACTGAGCATATTACTTTGATGAAACTACGCTTTCAGACAAATAGCCCTACCATTGGTAAGAGTGAGCATATTACTTTGATGAAACTATGCTTTCAGGATTCATGCATCTATTGGGCTTGATTATGGATTCTGTCAGTTCCGCTCAAGGAAGAGAGAGATCAGAAACTGTAATCCTTCCTTCCTCCAGGTAAATTGTACTACATGGACTTTATTCTGGGCCCCAGCTTTTCTTTTCTTTGAAGATAAATGCTTAATGTACTACTATTTGTCATTGCCACACACTTAAATATACCTTGAAAATAATGTTACTATTATAGTGATTTTTGATTCACTCCACTTAAACAGAAAATATCAAGATTGACCGGGATAGGTTTTAAGAAAACCTAATGCCTTAAAATTTCCCTATTTATTTTAATTATGGATAGTTATATTTTTGGGGGTAACTACCAACATATCAGTAAATGTAAGCAATTAATATCCAAATAATATTCTCAGAGCTTCATAATTAAGTAAATTAAACTAATTATGTTTTTTTATAATCAGCCATAGTGAGAATGTATTATTTATTTTAAAAGTCTTTAAAAAACATGAATGGAAACTTAATGATCATACTTAAACATTTCATCATGGATAGCAGAAAAAACTTAAGCCAGAAGATAATAAAGAGAATTTGTCAGGGAACTAGTTGACACAAAATCATTGCTATAGCCTAATTTACCAAATTGCAAGTTGAAGACTATTTCCAAGGTTCAAGAACATATGTTTTTAAAGATTTATTTGTATTGTTTTTGACAGAGAGCGAGCGAGCGAGAAAGAGAAAGAGAGACAGAGACAGAGACAGAGAGAAGGGGGAGGGCCCAGAACAGTCTCAATAGTAGCACATCATTTGTTTTTCCACATAGTCTCATTCCACAAGTAGGCACAGGGCTGCACAGGTCAGGAACTGGGCTGGAGTCTCACGCAGGTGAGTACTGAACTGCGGGCACTCCCCAGTTCAGCATATGGGTCCACACGGGCCGGGGCCGGGCCGGGTTACGATCCTCAGTCCCCAGGGCTGCAAAGTGAGCGCTTAACCCACTGAGCCATCCCGGATTCCCCACATATGTTTTTAAAGGGAGCATATCATAAACTTCAGTTTAAAAACAAAAAATAGTTTATATATTTTTATCAAATTATTTTTATTTATAAATTGTGAAGATTAAGAAAGACTAGTAGATACTTAATTAGAATTTAGTTTTAAAATATTTGTAGAAACTTCCAGGGAAACATTTTTATCTTAAAAATAATTAATTTGAAAAAAAAAAAAAGGCAATAACCTGAGAAGTGATCAAGTTTTCATTTATAAATATCACTCTGGAAACAATATAGAAAATGAGTTAGAATAAAAAAGTTACTAAATATAAGTATAGCAGTTAAGGTTTAACAGCGTTTATAAAAACATTTTTAGTGTTTTGTTTGTTTTTTATAAAGCTACCGGTAGTTATATTTAACATTTACTAAAACTTTCTGGCACAGTTCTAAGTGCTTAGTCGGCATAATATTCTATCTCATATATTTATTCTAAGGTATCACTATGTCTGCTATATTGATTAAGAAACAATATTAGAGAATAAAACAGTTATTCTTATTTTTCAAGATTACCTATTAAAACTAGTGATTTCAGTATTTGTACCTCAGGCATTAGTTTCTAAGGTCTACTGTCATAATTGCTTATGCCTACTGTAAATCATGAAGATTTCTGATGTCTGTTCTTAAGTGTCTCCTTATAAAAAGAGGAGCACACTTTATAAACTAACATAATATTACATTTAAGGTATTAACATTCCCAAAGTATATATTATTTTAAAATGAAAAGAAGATGTCATGGTTATAGGACTATATTAACTGAATATATTGAAGTTTATAGAGAGCTATCAGTTATAGACTTTTAGATACAACTAGATATGTGCTAAAATAATGTTTAAAAACTACATGGGATTTTTGGTCATATATTATGATAGTAATTTTTTAATATCACTACCTTCTTTTTAAACAAAAATGAAAGAAGAATAATTAAAAAAAAGACAAAACAAAGTGAGAAACTGTTCAACTGCTGGAGAATGCTGATTAGTGCAATGACCAAATGGAATTAAAACATATTATGTAATTTTTATTATATTTCAATAATAAATACATGTGAAAGTCTTCATATCACCAAAATAAATAAAACATATATATTTTTAATTATAAAACCATAGGAGAGTTATAGACATTAAATTTTTTTTTATTTATTTTTATTGTTTTTGACAGAGAGAGAGAGAGAGACAGAGAGAGAACTGAGCTGGGGGAACCCCCAGTTCTGCATATGGTTCCGCATGGCCGGGATTCGATCCTCGGTCCCCAGCGCTGCAAAGTGAGCGACTAACCCACTGAGCCATCCCGGCTTCCCCTAAAGAAATTTATAAAAACTAAATTACATGCATGGGAACCACTCATAGATAATTAAAAAATGAAGAGGCTTTTATAGTTGTGGCCAAATGATAATTTTGGATGCTGGGCAGACAAAGGAGCAAGCCTACCATAGGATACTCTTTGTCCAGATTAGGAAATAGCAGCCAATTTTTTGACAAAGCAGTTGGTTGGTGTGCTGTATTGTAACACACAAAGCAGAGGCAACACTGTCTGTAAAGGTCTGTGAAGGTCTGTCAAATCTTTCACCTACATGGGAATTTTGCTGAAAAAGCAGAGATCGGGAACAGGGTTGGACAGTGAGGATGCATCATGTGATTGTGTAGTCTCCCAATCTTCTGAAATCTGAATATTGTACCATGAACATCCAAAAATCTGTGCCTCACACAGTATTGCAATCTCACAGTCCAGCTGTTGCCTTTTAATCCATACTGTCATAATCTCCCAGTCTTGATGTTGTACGGTCCCTGATTTCTCAGTCTCAAAGTCTCATAATCTCATTCTTGAGTTCTAGCAGATCCAAATCTATCATCTTTGTGGTTTTAGAGTTTTGAAGCCCAACTGATTTGTATTTTTAATGTTCCCAGATCAATTAGTTTCACTGTGTTTAAAAGTGAGATGAGCTGTCTAACCAAAGTTGTAATGGAAACTAAATCCAATTGAACTTTTATTATGATCAGTGATTTGTAACTCAATAGAGGTAGAAGAAATTGGGTACTGCATGGAAGAGATTTTCCCCTGATTCCCTGGTTATTGTATTCTAAAGCCCTGCTAAAACTGCCCCACTACCTATAAAAAACTCAAATCCTAATCAGGTCACCATGGTCAGTCTATCCTTCTCCTCATTAGAGGAAAGAATGTTGACTCTTGTAAAAAAGAAAAAGGCAGTGGGAGAGAGAAAAATGAATATATATGTGCGCACACAAATGCACATGCATATGTTTACTTATGTGTGTGTATGTTTATGTATATATTAGCTTTTACATCTCTTTAACTCACATATACACATATCTATTTACTGTGTGTGAGTATGTGTGTGTATGAGTAATCTTTTCCAACTATTTAAGGTGTAATGAGGGGATGCTGGGATGGCTCAGCGGGTTGAGTGCTCATCTTGCACACCAGGGGTTCAAGGATCGTATTCTGGCTGTGGCCTATGCAAACCCATATGCTGAATTGGGGTGTGTCTCCAGTTCTGTTCTTGTTGGGGCAAGTTTCCCATGTGGGAGGCCCCTGGTTGTGCTCCTTCCCCAAGCCTGCTTTCCACATAGGAGGCCCCCAATTCATGGGGGCAGGCCTCCCATGCAGGAGGCCCCCGGCCTGGTTCCTGCCCTGTGCCCACAGGTGGATTGGAATTATATTGAAAACTAATGACGTGCAACTGTGGATGGTGCTTTGGGACCAACCCCTTCTCCCTGTCACTCTCTGTCTCTCTTTGTCAAAAACAATAATAAAAATAAATCCTTATAAAAAGATATAATAAAATACAATAAAAATTCAGAATCATTCAAATAATCACAAAGTCAAAATAAAACAGACATATGCATTTATTAACTTAATTTGGCCAGATCTCTATCATCTGATCTTCACAAAGTATTCTCCTGACTGGTAGACTACAGTCCTATTCTGATAGCTGAGGGTTGACACTGACTCAGAACCAATGTTCAGTTGTCTATTCTTTCTCCACTAACATTTATATTTGTAGATTGATTCTGATCAATTTATGAAATGCTGTGTAGAGAAATTAGAGACTATATTTATAGTAACTTAAAAGAGTCCTTTCTTAAGATATCTAGAATCTCCTTTACTCTGGGAGCCAAGTTCTATGAAATGATCTAAGAATTATATCAAAGTCCAAAATTACCCATTGTAGTGACTCAATTCAGGACTTCCTTCAGAAGTGAGTTAATTATTATTTTTTAATTTTATAACCAAGCATCCCCTTAATAGGCTTGCCATTCTCCTTTAGTCTTATTGAAAACATGGTTAATTAATAGGCTGACCAGATTAACCCTTTAAAATGGGACAGAAAACAATGCTACTGTCCCATTTAAAATGATATTCATGGTCAGGATCATCTCATAGTGCTAAATTCAAGGTGTCAGTAGGATGACCATACACACCACTTGAAAAAAGACAGTGCCATTGTTTGCTGCCCCACTTACAATGTTATGTCTGGTCAGCTTATCAATTGGGTAAGAGCAATAATGACTGAATATGAAAGTATTATGTTCACTGCTATCTCGCTGATAACCATAACAATGATCAAACATTAATATCTGGTGGTTAAGTGTTAATACTTGTCTTCTTTTATTCTGGGATTATAAAACCTTTATATTAAAATATCTCATATCAATATTAACAGTTTATACCTTTGTTCCCATTTTTCAGAGGACAGCCATAGCAATGAAGTCTTGCTGATTAGAATATCTCCTGGATCTTGGAAATTTAATTATCGAGTAAGCTAGCATGTGACATATCTTCTCAACAATGCTAGCAGCCTGCCATTGGATGCCTTTCATTTTATGTTTGATTTTCTAGAATCTTCAGTTCATATAGTGTACTATGCCACTGCCACTGGGTCCAGGTTTCTTGCCAAGTCACTGAGTCATCCATTAGAATCTCTCCCAGAATCTGTAGTAAATTTATACACACTAATGCACTTGGCTTAATTTAAAGTTGTATTTCTTTCTACTCATACTTATTCAACCACCATTAAAATATATGGTTGTACGTCATTATCATGTTATTCTCTCTGTAAATTAGCAACATTTTATAATTATGTTGTTGTACAAGCTTTCACTTTATGGGTAACATTTTCTACCTGTGCCTACAGAGCCCAGTTGAATATGAATTAAGTTATTTATCTGAAGGAAATAAATGACAGAGAATAGCTATCAGAAAATTTTGGATCAACCTGCTAACACAAAACATTGAAAAAATACTTTAGAACAATAAAATAACAATAAAATACTGTACAAAGTAAGGCCTCCAACACAGGAGGAATAAATTTAACAAGCAAAGAATTAGGGATTTTGGCTAGTAAGTACAAAATTATTGGAAGAACTAGAAGAAGAAATGGGCCTTCATCTCAAACTCCTGGAATTTCTTCTGGAACTGACCCACCAGAGAAGCTACTCTGACTACCAGATTTTGAAGTCAAGAATAAACTCCATGCTTATAACTGCAATCCAGAATTTAGAAGTCAAAAAGGCATTACTATGACTGTATCTATCTTTTGATACCCACAAAGGTGGAGAAGGAATGGTGGAATGAAGTTACAGAGAAACTGTATATTAACAATTTTTTTCTTACAAAAAGGAAAAATAAAAAGAGCCCAAGAGAGCAAGTGAATGGTTACTTCTTCTCATTAACCTCCACCTTTTGCATTCCATGGAAATACATTTAATAAATTGAACCTAATTTCTGAAGAAAAAAAAAAAGACTAATGGCTACTATCCAATCCTGAGTATTCAGGAAAAATCAAAGCACCCTATCAAAATATTTTCTGGTATTATAGAACAATAATTAAAAAATGTACCTGTACACACAGGTGTATGTATAAATATACATAGACTTTTCCAATATAACAATATATTATAGTGTTAAATATAGGTTCATATAGATATTTTGCATAAAGGGAAATAGTTTGGGCATGAATATAAACATGTTGTCATAACATTCTTTTGGAATATATCAATAATTTCATCCCTGTTTTACTAATGAGAAGAGACAGGTGAGTATTGTGATTTCACATTTCATCATACTCTGTTAACTTGTAATTAAGCTATAATATTGTTCTTACAGAGTAATTGTCTCCTACATTATAATAGAAAAAACAACTGGAATTTCAGTTTTTTAAAATAAAAAATGCAGAGCTGTCCACAAATCTGCCAAAATGTAAAAATATTTATGATATCTAGTATTCTTTTGTTTGTTAGCCATAGTTTGTATTTATTTATGTAGGCATTATATCAATTGGTGACTTCTCTATTTTAATGAAAAAAAAGTGCTCATCATTTGTACTTAGTGATGTAAATTGTTCCATATATCATAGAATTTGAGTACCTATAATTGACATTTAGACAAAAAAATATTACAGTTTTTGAGGTTCTGTTCATTAACATTGCTTACTAAAACTATCTGTAGCTGTTTTAATATAGTTGGATAGATTACTTTATTAATTTTTTTCCTACCAAAACTATTGCTAAGAAATTTTAGAATCTCAAAGAACTAAACTTGATTATAGGTAAACTTTGGGAAAAGGAAGTTTCAGGATTCTGGGCTTGTGTCTAGTATGTGAAAAGTGCTTAGGTATGGAACCATCCATAGTAGAGTAGGGTGTTAGAATTTTGTTCTTCCCATACTCATGTTGACACACTGAGCTCTAGAATCTCAGAATGTGACTATCTGGAAATATGGTCTTTAAAGAGGTATAAATTAAAATGTGGTCTTATGATGGGTCCTAACTCAATATAGCTCATGTCTTTAGCACAAAAGAAAATGATGATACAGATGTACAGAGGGAGCACTATGTGAACACATTAAATGCTCATTTATTAGTCAAAGTAGTCAAGGGGATGTAGGGTAGAGCATAAAGAATATAGTCAATAATGTTGTAATAACTATGCGTGGTATCAAATGGGTACTAGATTTACCAGGGTTATTGATGAAAAGGGGGTTGAGAGAATGGTGGAAAAAATAAATGTATTAAGAAGTACAAATTGGTAGTTACAAAACTATCGTGGGGATGTAAAGCAAAGCACAGAAAATAGTCAATAATATAGAAATAACTATGTACAGTGCCAGGTGGCTACTAAACTAATCATAGGAATTATATCTTAAGTTATATAAATGAGTAACCACTATGCTGTACCTAAAATTAGTCTAAAATAATGTTGAATGTCAAATGTAATTGACAAATTATAAATGGAGGTGTGAAGGAGAATAAGAAGTTTAAATTTTTAGGTACAGAATAAATAAGTCGTGGGGGTGTATTGTACAGCATAGAGAATATTGTTAATAATATTATGATAGCATGGTGCAGTGTTAGATGGTTGTTGGACTTACCAGAGTGATCACTTTCAGTATATAAGGGTTGAGTAACTATAGTGTACATCAGAAACTAACATATTAGTTATATTTTAATAAAACTCTTAAAAAGTAAGTCAAAGAAGGAAGCCTCAGAAGAAATTGTGTTAATTTTCATCTCTAACTTCTAGTCTAAAAATTATAAGAAGACACACTTCTATTGTTTAAGCTGTCCAGTTTGTCATATTTTGTTAAGGCAGCTCTAATAAGGGAATGCATAGGACTCTGAGATATGCAAGGGGATGTGAAGTACCTTGATTATAGATAAGAGTGGCTAGAATTGTTGAGCAATTATTTTCTTAAAATATTATCTGGAAAGAGCTGAAAAAAATTAAAGACTTCTTATTAAAAAAAATAAACATGTGTATTTACCCTAGGACAATTTGCTCAGGTGCTATATTTAATATACAACAATATAGCTTATATTTCCTAGAATTCATGCAACATTCTATGTCAGATCTAAGAGAATTTCAACACCAATTTTATTGTTGCTCCTTGTAGGAAAGCCTACGGCCTAGATTTAGCAACACACACACACACACACACACACACATACACACTCACATATGCATGCATGCACACACGCTGACTCATAAAGTAGAGGTGGGTATAGCTGGACGCTAAAAAATGTTAAGCTTCAGGGCTATCATGGGCTAATGATACTTTCAAGGCTTTGTACCTAATTGTGTAGTTGTAATTTAATGTTGTTTTCTTAAATCAGAACTAACCCCTATCCCCAAAGTAGAATGTCCATCTGTGTGTTTGTGTATGTTTTATCTCAATCAGAATTACTGGATAGGTGTTTACCCACTCTCCTTCCCTAGACTTTTCAGTGGTTGGCTTCTTGATAGCAAGGACCATATATTAGTCATTATTTCCTCGGAGCCTATCAGAGAACCTGACATATAACAACATTGTATGGTTAGTTTGTAGTAAACGTGAGAGAAGCAAATAAGATAGCATAATCAAAACAGACACAAATCATTTCTCAGACATGAAGGTGATACAGATTTTTTAAATCCCTCAACCCTGCCCCCCCGCCAACACACAGACATGCATGTGAGTTTACAAGAATGGAATAGGACAAAGTAAATTTTAAATGTACTAGTTAGATAAGATAATCTCATCATTAATGAAGATTACATATTCTCATTTATCATACAGAGATTTTAAATTATTTACTTTTATAAAGTTGAAAAAACGATATATTGAGTCTGTTTTGTTCATATTATTTTATATTTAAATATTAGATACATTTCATTGAAATGTATGTTAAAGTTAATTTTTATATGCTTTCCCAATATTGTGAAATATTCCTTCAGGCAAGAGTTAAAGGTATCTACTAGCTTCACTGACGCCTGCTTCTGTGTGTGTGTTATTTGACTGTCATCACTTGAGAGAGCATCAACGAGACAGGTCTAACTTCAGGAGATCATTAATGGAAACACAAACCTGACCTTCAGTGTTAGAGTCATAAAATTTGTGTGCAAACTATAGATGTCTCTTATGATTCAAATAATAAGTTAGATGAGAAGACAGCCACATAGTTCAGTTGTGATAGAGTTCATATTTCCAGCAGCATAATAAAGAACAGACATGAAAATGACTATCAGCTGCCAATAGTAACTGAAAAAAATTGGAATGTAGAAGCTTGATATTGTTAGGATATCTGCTTCCATTGCCTGGCCTTTCTAGTAAGCAAATAAGTAGATAAATAAATAATTCCCAAATCTTGATTTTTTAGGGTCCTATAATGTATGGCATATTTGGAAAGTTCAAAAAAATCAATATTAATTTAGGAGACTCTGGAAACAAAGAAAAGAATGGAGAATATTTGTTTACCAACAATGCTATCTAAGTACGGTGGCCATTTCTTGTCTTGATACACAGAAATGATGAGAAAGAAGGGGACTGTCATTAGCCTCTTTGCTTATTTATTTCACTATCATTTTTGTGATCCAGAAGTAATGGTATAAAACACTGGGTTATATGTAATTTTATTTTCTAGGCCTGTACTTAGCCTTCAAAAGAGGCTAAATTAGGTGATTTCTAATTAATTAAATTAATGGTATTTATTTTTTGGCAATTGTATTTCCATCAAAAAACCACTTCAGAGAAAAAGGTAGCAGGCAATGCGGTTATCCAACGAAGTCCTATTCTAATTCATAAGGTTGAATTTGGCATTTGCACATATGCAAGTGAATTAAACACACACAAAAATTCCAATCATCAGTATTAGTTTTTCAAGTTACTTTCCCTTGTTATAATTAGAACTTTTTTTCCGTGATATATAATGAGGAAAATTTTGGAGAATCATCAATTTCTCCACCAGATTTCAAAGTGAAGATTATAGTAATTCCAACTCATATTCATGAAATTTTTGCTCTTCATGATATTCTCACATTTACTATCCCATTTCACCTCACTGGTAAATTTAATGTTTTATTTGATTTGATGTTTTACAAATTCTGTAATAGAGAGAGGATGTGTTACCTATTTGTTTATAAATTAAGCTGACATACCTGATTAAAATTAAAGTCCCACCTTTCACATGAATAATCTCTCTGACATGGAACAATTCTGAAAACATTTCAGATAAACATAGGTTTGACTAGTGCTCCCAACCAACCACACAAAATAAATACTTAAAAAAGTAAAATGCCTATTTTCTAACACTTGGAATCCTGAAACCTGTGAATTTTACCTTAATTTAATAGGGGACTTCGCAGAACGAGTGAATTATGGATGTTGAGTTGAGCTCATACTGGATTTAGGGTATGCCCTCAAGCCAATAATAATTGTCCTTATAAGACCTTATAAGAAAAGAACAGAGTGGGATTTGAATGACAAAGGCACAGAGAAGCAAACCATGTAAAAATGGAAGCAGAGATTGAAATGTTTCAGCTCCAAATCAAGAAACATCAGGAGCCTTCAGAATTTAGAAGAGGGTGAGAAGGATTTTGCTCTAGAACAGAGGTGTCCAACCTTTTGGCTTCCCTGGACAACATTGGAAGAATTGTCTTGGGCCACACATAAAATATACTAACACTAACAATAACTGAAGAGTTAAAAAACACCTCATAATATTTTAAAAATTTGTGTTGGACCTCTTTCAAAGCCATCCTGGGCTGCAGGTTGGACATATCTGCCTAGAGTCTTCGAGGGAGTGAGTCTGACAGACACCTTGATTTTAGACTTCTGACCTCCACAACTTAGAGAATAAGTTCCTGTTATCTTTCAATCACCCAGTATGGTAATTTGTTATAACAGCTTTAGGAAGTTCTACAGAAGATTAATAAAAATTAAATATATGTCAATCAGCATACATCTCTCTTTTTTTCCCCAAGATATTTCCCCAAATAGTTGCATATTTGTACAAATAATGTATTTTATTTGTCTGGGTTAAAAAGTACAGAATTTGAAATTTTGCATAGATGATTTGGCCATATTATAGAATATTAATTTATTCTTCTGTTATAAACAATGCAATATGTCTGCCCTTATATTCTGAAATACTGTTTAAAAAAATAAACAAATGCTCATAGGGCATATGTGATTGTGTTTTGCATGCAAAATTGGTATTATAAGCCTAACTGTAAATGAAAATTAGATAATTTCAACCCACATGTATAGTTAACTAATTTGGTGGAACTGAAAAAGCAAATTACACTTAAAGTTGTTCAACAATAAACCATTTTGTTCAAAGAACTAAACAGTGCTTTCTTAATAAAATGTTTCATAGTACACAAGCAATAGAGTATCTTTCATCAATTGTCTTCAAATGGTCATATTTGACAAAGGCAATGATAGCCTGAGCAATGATAATTATTTTCTGAGAAAACATAGTAAGTGAACAGTACATTTCAACAACAATTTATGGTATTGTGTGTAATCTGTGAGGTCAGGTGCAAAAAGCATTTTAAACTCATAATGACTGAGTA
>PVKE010040683.1:0-14481 GCA_004027555.1 Craseonycteris thonglongyai
TAGAGCTTATGTTAGATAGTGGGGAACATAAGTAATAACAAAGTAAGCAAGATACAGTATGTTGCAAGATATTACGTACAGAGAAGAACACAAATTTGGAACAGGGATGAAGTATGTGGTGGGGGGGGGGGTTATGGACATCTTTCAGCACTGTTTTCTTCTTCAGAGCTTTTGCTTTGGCTTCAGCTTTGGGAGGTGGAAAGGGCAATTTTCTTTTTTCTTTTTTCTTTTCTTTTTTTTTTTAAGATTTATTTTATTGTTTTTGACAGATAGAGAGAAGGGGGAGAGCCCAGAACAGTCTCCACAGTTGTATGTCATTAGTTCTCGACATAGTTTCATTTCACAGGTGGGTGCAGGGTGGCACAAGGCAGAAACCGGGCTGGGGGCCTCCCACGTGAGAGGCACGACCCAGTGGGAACCAAAATGGGGTGGGTAGCTCGCCTCACTTCAGCATATGGGTCCACATGGGCCAAGGCCAGGACCAGAACTGGGACTCAATTCTCAAACCCTGGGGCTGCACTGTGAGAACTCAACCCACTAGCCATCCTGGCTTCCCCAATTTTCTTAACTTTTGTCTCCATCTTCATTAAAAGGAGTAAGTACTCAATATTTGTTGAATGAATCTCATAGTAGTTTAATTCAAAATCCTTGTAACAATCATTCCTTACTATATAGCACTTCATGGTTTAGAAACTGGAAGCCTCATTTTTATAGCACAGGTCTCAGATGAACATATTCCCCAAAGTTATATGGAAGTTTCTTTTAAAATACTAGATCAAATCAATCTTGTTAGTCCCATTGATAAGTTCAGTGTATCCCTGCCCTCAAGAAATTTACAGTGTAGTGGGGAATGAAACAAGTACATTATATATTATATAATTACATTGTTATACAGACTATAACAAATATCAAACAAATACAATACTTTGAGAAAGAGGAGGTCACAAGTTTTTGAGAAAATCAAAAATAATGTTATGACCGAATATACCAAATAGATTTGGGTAGAGATATTTAAGACACGATTTCAGGAACCCGTATGAGAGGCAATGAGATTCTAAATTAGGATTATGATAATGAAACAGAAATGAGGGATAAAATTTGTGAAATGTAACATATCTAGCTTCTTAAAGGCTTAACTGATTGTATGAGGGATGATTGAGAGGGAGGAGACAAAATAAGCATTGGAAATTGGGACAATGATGATATGGTTTACAGAAGCATTAAAAGATAAACTGAGGCATGTTAAAAATTTTTAAGAGTTTATTTGGTCATTTATCTGATCATTCTATTCCAATCAGGCAGCATCAACATGAGTTGTTAGTACTCTTCTGATAGTAGCCAAGAGAAAAACTTATATAGAAAAAGTGAGGAAGCAAAGTAAGGAAATTATTGATTTGCTATAGTTGAATGCTTAATTGGCTTTTTGTGATTGGTTATCCTTAGGTTTTAATTTTGTAACCTTGAGGCATTTATAGGCTTAGATTTGGGTTTGCTTAAATAGGCCACCAAGGCCCACCTCAGTATAAGATTGCCTTGTGAATTAATTTAACAGGAGAAGGATAAAAAAGAAATGAGGTGAAAGATGGCAAGCTTAGTTTCTCAAATGCTGCTTCAAATACAGCATGAGTATGCTGAGGTATAAAATTGAAGAGACTCAATTTAATATGTGTGCCACATTTGATTTATAGAGAATTGTGTCCTGAGATGTACATTTATTGATCCAGCATCCAAATCAGGTACTTTCGGATTGTGCCCAGGAGGAAAAATAAACTGCCAAAGACAGATAATCATGGTTTCAGCCCCAGTCTCTACAGGCAGCCACTCCTCCCATGACAAAGCTTTAATAATGGAGGATTCCTGTATTCCAACTGAGCAGGCTTCTCTTCATCTTACCAGCATATACTGGAAAATAAACTGAAGGCATCTGAGTTACGTATTATAGGAAGCTAAATCTAAATAAAGAGGTGACAAGATGGACATGGACAGTGACGGCACAAATAATAAGCAATGGCTTTTAAGACACAAATACTTATGTGCACACAGTATCTACAAATCATGGATCAGTGAATGAACAGAATCCAAAGACAGGTGTCTCCATTGGGGAAAACTAAGACAAGATGAACACATCCTATATAAACACCAACCTCTGACAATTAAGTTCATGAACTCATCCTACCAAAAGTGCTACATACCTCACTGCTGAATATCACTATGGTCACCTTTGAAGTACTGCCCTTGGGAAGCTATAGATCAACACCAGAGCCTAGTCCACCCTTCAAAGCAATGTTGGAACTCTTTGTCTGGAATGGCCATCAGAGCCATCATCATATTACCCTTGATGTTCTTTATCTTCTGGCAAAGAAAGAAGTCACTGGGCGCCAGATCAGATAAGTAGGGAGGGTGTTCCAATACAGTTATTTCTTCACTAGCTAAAAGCTCCCTCACAGATAGTGCCCTGTGAGTTGGTGCATTATTGTGATGCAAGAGCCATGAGTTGCTGGCGAAAAGTTCAGGTCATTTTCGTCTAACTTTTCCATGTAGCCTTTTCATCAGTTGGTACAAGGTCAAAATAAACAATACCTCTGATATCAAAAAAGTTTAGCAATATTGTTTTGGCTCTTGATTTGGACTGACAGAACTTTTTTGGTTGTGGAGAATTGGCTCATTTCCATTGTATACATTTTGCTTTGGTTTGGGATCGTGTGAATAGAATTGCTTCAATTGTTCTACCTCTAATTTATTCTCATAAATTTCATTCTTATTTCTGACATCTTTTATTTATTTGGATATATATTTATTGTTGTTTAGTATTTCCTAATATTTACTTTTTCCTATTTACAAAAGTAATATGCACTCATCACAAAAATAATTTGATTTGGAAACTAAGAAAAAAATATAAAGAAGAAAATATATGCCCTGTCTTTTCCTCACTGTTAACATTTCATGCTATTCTTTTTCCTTGTATGAACATTTTAATTTTAAAACATAGCTGGGATTATACTGTAAATGATTTCGTTTTCTGATGTTTTAAACCATTATTTTTTGAGAATTTTCTCATATAATTAAAATTATTTTGTTATTTTTGGAAGCTTTGTGAAATTGCATTATTGTGGATATTGTATATTTCTTTGTGGCATCTTTTATGCTGATGCTTAATTCTTTATAATGAAATTTTCCAGAGCTATGCATATTCCTATAGTCACAGAGAAAAAGGAAAGAATAAAAGCCAAAATTTATATAAAGAAAAAAATTACAAAAATTTTTTTTTTTTACAGAAAGGGAGAGAGACAGAGAGAAGGGGGAGGGCCCAGAGCAGTCTGCATAGTTGGACGTCATTAGTTTACTATATAGTTTCATTCCACATGTGGGGGCAGGGCTACACAGGGCAGGAACTGGGCTGGAGGCTTCCTGCATAGGAAGCTCACCCTGGGTCCACATGGGCCAAGGCCAGGATTTGATCCTCAGACGCTGGAGCTGCAAGATGAGAACTCAACCACTGGACCATCTGGGATCCCCCAGAATTCTTAATTCAAGATTTTTGCTTATACTTCTGCTTTGAAAGATATTTCTAGTTCAGTCAAGAAATATACAATTTTGAACTCAAAAAAAAAAGAAATATACAATTTTGTTTTGACAGTGATTTTGTGAAGTATTTGCATATATTTAAAAGTTAGAAAAATTAAAGACCTTTTTTATTTATAGCCTACGGGCTTCTGAGTTAGGTAAAGTTTTTCCATTTTCATAAAATTAATACATACAGAGGGTGCAAAAAAGTGCACACATTTTAAGAGCAGAAAACTCTGTATTAAAATTGTAATAATATATACTAATAACAAAATGTAAATACAAGTCATGTTTGACTTCTGCAATTACAAAAGGTGCTCCAAGTGGTTATCATCAGTGTCCAGATACTTCTGACTACAGCAAATTACTACTTGAGCAACGTTTACCAAAGTGTCTGTCCACTTGTATCACTGCACATGCCGTTTCAATTTACCATGTGTCTCAAACTTACCATAAATGCATGCAATTGTTAGGTGTGTTGGCGATTCTACTGCATATTCATGCCTCCATTGTTGTTATATTTCCGCAACATTCTTGAATTTCAAATACCACTTCAAAAGTGTCTTGCGCTCTTCAAACAACAACCGTGCTTCCGCCATTTTCTTTGACTGCCCTGCCTGTTGCATGGTGATGATAGCTTTCAAAGCAGAAGTATAAGCAAAAGTATAAGCAAAAATTCATTTGCTTACCTCCACCTTTTGAGCAAATGTTATACTACATATCGCTATCATAATTCAATTCAACTTCAAAAAGTAATACATAGATAACATCTCTTAAAATGTGTATACATTTTTTTGGAAGCCCTGGTATTTATAAGTGCAAATAATTGAAGTACAGAAAATAAGGGGATTCTGGGATAGCTCAGCAGGTTGAGCACTGTCTTGCAACCCTGAGGTCTGGGGATCAAATCCCAACCCCAGGTCATGCAAACCCATATGCTGAAATGCAGTGTGCAACTGGTAACCACAAGGATGATGACAAAGGTTCTCACTTCCCATGAAGGAGGTCCCTAGTTCGGTCCCACCCCATGTGGCCCCATATCCACCTGTGTGGAATAAAACTATGTCAAAAAAAACACCTAATGGTGTACAACTATGGAGACTATTCTGGGACCTCCTCCCTTCTCTCTGTGTCTCTCTGTCACTCTCTCTCACCTTCTCTAAATAAAATAAATCTTAAAAAAGATAGTAGGAAACAAGATATATAGGTGTATCTTTTCCCATACCACTACTGAAAAGTAAATCATTTTCTATAGCATAATATCATATATTTTATACTCAGATATATTTTTAAGGACATTACACAATTCATATTGTTCTGTGTTTGCTAAATTAACAACAATAATGACATCACATACTTACATATTTTTTCATGTTTTTTATATATTTTTTCTTATCTTCTTACATTGGGTAAAAGTCCCAGAATAATACTGAATGATAATAATCATAGTGGACATCCTTGTCTAGATATATAGAAGGCCCTTCCCATTAGTATGCACTATTTGGTATATATATAATCACCTGTTCACTGAACTGACAGGCAGCTGCTTTGGTGGTGAGGGACAGTTTTTCACTCTGCAAATGTATCTCATGTTTGCCATAGTTTTCACTGTGGCCTCCATTGATTCTATATCATCATCTAAGGATCAGCTAGTTCTCAGTACCAAAATTTGTCTCCCATGAGATTGCCAGGTAATAACACAATCTTTTAAGGACTTCCTTTAATGGAAGTCCTTGGGTTTTTCCTTTTGCTAACATTGTCTCTATCCTCTGATCCCTTTGTGGATCCCCTGAGTACATCAACTACTGAGATCCACATAATGTTCTGCACATTTTAAAGGTAAATTTTAGCATATCAAAGAAATAATAAGCCCTACTTAATGTAAAATGTCCCTCCATGTGTCAACTTTAGAATAGAAAGGATATGAAATAATGAAGACTCTTAACTTAGCAAAGAATATTGGATAGAAGTCAAGGTTTTAGTTCTGAGAGGGAAGAGTAGTGGCAATATGTATATTCTCCAAATTCACTGATTCTCTCTAAAGTAATGGTAAAGACTGGAAACAAGCTAAAACATTGGGGGGGGGGGAATGTTAGGTACTTGTGCCTGTGCTGATAGTAAATTAATGCTTTTAATTCTGAATTATTCCACTGGAAATGTGTATGTTTACTATTTCTTCTGTTCATGAAGGAAGGGAATGTTTTTCAGGAGTGGGAGGCAGGAGAGGGTATTCTGACCATGAAATTATGTGACATTTCCAAAATACATTTTCTTCTAACTAAGCAAATGTTTAAAAATAGTTAATTAAGAACATATAATAAAATTTCCATTCATAAATGTGAGAAACTTTTTTTTTTGACAGAGAGAGAGAGATACAGAGACAGAGACAGAGAGAGAACTGAACTGGGCGAGCTCCCAGTTCAGCATATGGTTCCACACGGGCCAGGGCTGGGATTAGATCCCTGGTCCCCAGCGCTGCAAAGTGAGCGCTTAACCCACTGAGCCATCCGGCTTCCCCAAGAAACTTTTTTTTGAAACTTATTTTTTGGGAGTGAACTTTGACCAGAATGAATGTGTGAGAAGCTGAGAAATTGTAAATCTTATCAGTTCTGGCTAAATGTGTGATTTGCCTGTGAAAACATTTTTTTAACTATTATTAGCTTTGTGTATTCCAAAATGATCTATGGTTCTCAAGTATTAATATACTGACATAAGACGGACTCCAATAGAGGAAAGTAAAAGGTCATTAAGAGTTAAATTAGGGGAAGCTGGGATGGCTATGCAGGTTATGCGATCACTTTGCAGCCCCAGGGCCTGAGCGAGGATCAAATTCCTGTCCTGGCCCCAGCCCTTGCAGACCCACATGCTGAAGTGGGTTGTCCTTCCCATGCGGGAAACCCCCAGTTCAGTTCTTGCCAGGGCAAGCTTCCCATGTGGAAGGCCCCCAATTAGACCCCTGGCTCACAGGAGTGTGCCTCCCATGTAGGAGGCCCCTCCCCCAACCTGGCTCCCACCCTGCACAGCCCCCATCCACCTGTGTGGAATGAAACCATGTGAAAAATTAATGATGTACAGCTATGGAGACTGCTCTAGACTCTCTCCCTTCTCTCTGTCTCTCTTTGTCTCTGTCTCTTTCTCTGTCAAAAACAAAAACTAAATCTTTAAAACAAAGAGGTAAATCATGTCTAAGAGTGAGTGAAAAAGGGGAAGGAATTACAAAGTACAAATTGGTTGTTACACAGTAGTCATGGGGATATAAGGTATAGCGTAAGGAGTACAGTCAATAATATTGTGATAACTGGTATCAGATGGGTACTAGATTTATCTGGGTGATAGAGTGGAGGGGGGTTGGAAGGAAGGATAAAAAAGGTGAAATGTTTAAGTACAAATTGTTAGTTATAAAATAGTCATGGGAATGTAAAGTACAGAGAATATAGTCAATAATATGGTAATAACTATGTACAGTACAAGATGGGTGCTAGACTAGTTCGGGGATCACTTCAAATGTCTAACCACTATGCTGCACACCTGAAATTAATATAAAATAACATTTAATGTCTATATTAATAAGTAAGTAAATTAATAGTGTAAAAAAAAAAAGAGTTAAATTACATCTAAAGTCATCACTTTTTTTTCAGAATGGTTTTTCCATGAATTTTTTTCTTTCAGGGATAATATGACCTTGATAAGCTGAATGAAGCAACATATCAGGCAGAAAAATATGAATACTTAAAATGAAATATACCCAGAAAATTTCTCCTTCATCCAGGGGTCTCCTAACTATGGCCCGCGAGGCCCTGTCATCCGGCCCGTGGAGACCTTTTTATCTGAATAAAATAATATTAAATAAATAATTAAAAACAACATCTATGTTTTGATTCTTTTTTATTTGGACCTCGAGTGTGTAGTCGGCCCCCAAGCTGCTGTTTGATAGTTAATGCGGCCCCCAGGCTGAAAAGTTTGGAGACCCAAACTCTTGAAGGAGAAACAGGGTGAAAGGAATCTTTTGGGCCAATTAAAAATTCTACTTTGAGACAGCTGCTTCAGAATCAAGAGCGGAGATAATCAATCTCAATTCCTATTTTAGTAAAATTCCTATGGAAGATTTCTTAAATTAATTTGTACAACTTCAAGTTTGGTAACTTGTATTCTAAATGTTTTGTTTTAAACTCAAATAATCATAAAATTATAACAATTGAAAGATGTAATATCCCTCAATTTGGGCATTTCCTTTTTTGATGCTGCTAATTAAAATAGAAAAATGTTTATTGGTGAAAAAAGTCATATTATGAACCTTAATATTAATACTTAAAGATGGCCACATGTTTCATCTCTCTCATACTCATGAAAATTATTGCAGAAAATGCATTTGGAGGATATGGAAAAGGCATATTTTAATCCATTCAATAAGTCAGTTATTTATACCAAAGCTGAAATTTCTAATGACTTAAGTTTTCTAAATGTTCTTTATTTGCTTTTATAGAAAAAATTATAGCCTTGGCTTGATGTTTGGGAGAACTAAATGTAAATGATAACATGAGATGTAAACTGAAATATCATTTTCAAACTGATTTTGTGAAAATTACCTGGACTTAATAGATATTGTTCTACACAACCTTATTAAAGTAAAATAAATTTTACTTTAAAGTAAAATAAAATAAATTTTATTTCTCTAATAATTTTTAGTATTCATTGTGTTTTAATGTTATATTAATTTAGTTGTAACTTCTTAACTGGTTTTCTTGAAATTTAACATCGAAGTAAAAAATATATGTACTCATATGTGTTTGTGTATGTATATACTCATATATATGTTTCTATTTATGTGTGTATGTATTCATATATATGTATATGGGTATATATAAGTATGTGTGTATAGAACTAGATGGAGCTCTCCAAAGGTCTTCTGAGAAACGAATTCAACCAAGGTAAATACTGAAATGTTTTAAAATCTGTGTGTGTGTGTGTGTGTGTGTGTGTGTGTGTGTGTGTGTGTGTATGAAAAAAGTAAGAAGGTTTAAGTTAAAACTCTAAGGAAAAGTTTAATCTATACTTTAATCCCCCAAAATTATAAAGACTAGAGAATTTTAGATAAAATTTCATTATTAAGTGTTTGTATATCTATTAATTACTATCCTCTATTAATTGTATAGAAATGTTATGAGAAAATAGTTGCTCTGGGTTCATGTTCCCCAGTGTTCCCTTCGATGAGGTTATATTTTTCTTTAACTTTCAGAGATATTTGTGTTATATTCAGATGATTCTAACACCTATTTGGATATGTATTCTATAAAATCTATTTTAAGGTTTTTTTAATTGTGGAGGGGAGGGAAATTATACACATTTATTACACTATGCCCCCTATTTGCTCTACTGGTACATTTTTCTTATCATCTTGGAAAAAAATTTTTAAATAGGAAAGAGGAACATAAATGCAAATTCTGCCTATCTATGATGAACCCAGAAAATATTTGTAAGCCCAAACTACAGAGAGGAAGAGAGGCTGATAGCAGTGAAGATTAAAGCAAGGGTGATCACAAGCATGAATCACAAGGACACACACACACAGAGCCAAGAACACACCCGTCCAAGGTAAACAGTAACATCCTGAAGTGAAGAAGCAACAAAATTTAGTTTGTAGCAATGAAAATAAAGTCCATGGGCATCTGGTGGGAGTCTCCTTAAAACTAGTTTGGTTAGTATAGTACCAGAGTCCACAGAGCTGGACAAGGAATCAAACAGCCAGCTATCTCGCAGCAATTCATTTCAGAGGTAAGAAGAGAAACTCTGCATTGTGAATTACTAAAGAAAAGGTAAAAACTCTGTGTCATAAGAAGAATTCTGCTAGCCTGGATCATTACCCTGGCCATTCTCCATAATGAAACTCCTGCAAATATAGATAAACACAGGTAACCCCTGTGTACAATAGCACTTCTGTAACATTGTTTCACTCTAACAGGGTTTAAGAATTAGAAAAATCCCCTAACAACACACAGCGTAATAAGAACTTTTAAGAGTAAAAAATATCTCAATTAAAATTAGGAAAATCCTCAAACAATATGGAACATAATAAAAGCTTTTTATTATTATTTTTTTAATTGTTAAATTTATTGGGGTGACGTTGATCAATAACAATTACATTGTTTCCAGGTCTACAATTCTACATTACATTTTCTATACATTGCATTATGTGCTCACCACCCAGAATCAGCTCACTTTTCATCACCATATATTTGATGCCTCCTCCCTACTCCTCCCTCCTCAGCTCTCCCACCCACCTCCCCCCTTACCCTCAGGTAACCACTAAACTACTGACTGTGTCCATGAGTTTTTGTCTCTTTGTTACTTTCAGTTCTATATTCCACCTATATGTGAGACCATGTTTCTTGATTCTTTCATTCTGACTTATTTTGCTTAATAAGATGTTTTCTCAGTTCGTCCATTTTGTCACAAATGGCTGTATTTCATCTTTTCTTATTGCTGAGTAGCATTCCATTGTATAAATGTACCACAACTTCATCCAGTCATCTATCGAAGGTTGTTTATAAGAGCTTTTAAGAGCAAAAAGTATCTCATTCGAAATTAGGGAAATCTCTGAATAACATGGAAGACGATAAATCCATAAAAGTCATGGAGCCATGGAAACTTTAATTTTGGACTGTATTAATCTCATAAATTCATCCATCAAAGAAATAAAACCGATATATAGACAATGTAACGTAGAATTGTATACCTGGAAACAATGTAATTGATATCAATTAATGTCACCCCAATAAATTTAAAAATAAATAAATAAATAAAACCAATGACATTATGTGCATGTTGAAAAAATGTATGACCAGAGTCAATTCAAAATGAACATCTAATCAAGCCAGAAGAAAACACAATGGATGCAATAGTAAAACTTGCTAAGTCTCTTGGAGGGGAAGGTTTTGACGATGTGACTGTTGAAGATATATCCAAGAATTACTGGTAGAAAAAGAAACTGATGAAGCAAATTTGGTGGAAATGATATCTAAATATGCCAAGCTAATTCAGTGGATGATAGCACAGGTGAAAATAAAAAAGTTAAACACTACACTCTTAAAAGTATAAAGAAAGGCCTAGACTTAGCTGAACAGTTGGAGCTATATTTTCTAAATGAAGATCCTTCCACTGAAAGAAGCACACAGTTTAAGAGAGAACTTCACAAGTGCTTTGCATCATATAATGAAATTTATAAAGCTCTCTAAGCTAAAAGCTAGCATTATAAAATAACAGATTTTTTTGCAAAAGGTACAGGATAGAAGTCAAGATAACGCTGAAGAAAGTTCAAAAGATGAAGATACCCTGTCAAAAAGAAAAAGCCCTGAGTTAATGGTGCTTAGTAATGATAACAAAGAAAACATTATTTAATATATATTAATAGGGGAAGCCAGGATAGCTCAGTGGCACCACTTTGCAGCCCTGGGGACCAAGAATTGAATCCTGGCCCTGGCCCGTGTGGACCCATATGCTGAGCTGAGGTGTGCTTCCCATGCAGGAGGCCTCCAGTTCGGTTCTTGGTCCCTGGTTCGGACCCTGGCTCAAGGGGATGTGTCTCCCATGCGGGAGGCCCCCAGCCCAGCTCCCGCCCTGCATAGCCGCCACCCACCTGTGTGGAATGAAACCATGTCGAAAGCTGATGATGTACAGCTATAGAGACTGCTCTGGGCCCTCACCCTTCTCTCTGTCTCTCTCTATCTCTGTCTCTCTCTGTATCTGTCAAAAACAAAATAAACCTTTAATATATATTAATATGTTATACTTCTGGTGAAAATTTCTTTAATAAAGATATTACTCTTAATTATAAAAACATAATAGTATGTTTTATTAATTTTTGGAACCTAACCCCCTTTATTGTACTAGTTCTTTGTTTTGTATAACATGGATTTGCATAACGTGGCACTTTTTAGGAACCTAGCAATTGTGTTATAATAGGGTTACCTGTAATAGCTTAAAAATTATACAGAACTTAAATAGTAAGTGACTTTTTGAAAATGAGAAAAGGAACTAGAAAAATAAATGGCATGCGAAAATCAGTCATCAAAAAACTAGGGATGCCAGGATAGCTCATCAGGTTGAGCACTTGTCTTTTAATCATGAGTTCTGGGTATCAAATCCCAGCCTGGCCAATGCAAACCCATATGCTAAACTGTGGCACAACAGGTAACTGCAGGAATGGAGGCAAGGGTTCTTGCCTCCCATGAGGGAGGCTCTCAGTTTGGTTCCCACACTGCGCAGCCCCACGTCCACCTGTGTGGAATGAAACCATCATTAGTTGTGTCACAACTAACAATGTACAACTATGGAGACTGCTCTGGGCCCTCCCCCCTTCTCTCTCTCTCTCTCTCTCTCTCTCTCTCTGTCTGTCTCTCTCACTCACCTTCACTCAAACAATAAAATAAATCTTTTTTAAAAAATAATAATGTTGCTACAGAGAAGATAAAAATTGTGACCTATATTTCATCGGTATTTTAAAGACTAATTCAAATCAGAGCCTAGAGACACAAAACACGTAAGGACCACCAAAGTACTGTGAGATATTCGGTCTCCCATTCATTGATAGGCTGTCAATTATAAAAATTTACAGATTTAAAGTTTTGTAAATTGGAAATTTTCTAAACCAAACATCAAATGCAGTGCACAGTTGATGACACTCAGCCTGATTTTCTTCATCTGTAAAATGAGATACTAATGATCTCTACTTCATAGGGCTGACGTGAGAATCCAACATACGAGCTCAGGAGAGGGCTTTGCATAGGGGGGTCTTCGTTAAAAAAACCTATATGTGACCAGTCCTTGGGGAGTGCAGTCTCAAGGAAACAAGAGTGAGGGAAAAGGGAGAATTGAGACAAAAATTTAAAAATAAAAACAAAGGTTGGGGAGAAAAGGAAAGCAAAAAGAAAGCAAATACCATACAGTGAAATTAGTGAGCTGGCTAGTTTCTCAAGGAAACGTTGATCCCCCCCCCCCCACCAGCAGTCGTTCTTCTTCTTCTTTTTTTTGGGGGGGGAGGGGATTTATTTTTATTGACAGAGACAGAGAGAAGGGGGAGGGTCCAGAGTAGGCTCAGTAGTTTTATGTCAAGAGTTTTCAACATGGTTTCATTCCACACAGGTGTGCGGGGGCCGCACAGGGCAGGAACCAGCCTGGGGCCTCCCACTTGGGAGACATGCCCCCTCAAGCCAGGGGCCAAAATGGGAGGTGAGAACTGAACTGGGGCCTCCTGCATGGGAGGCACACCCCCACAAGCCGGGGGCCTAACTGGGGGCCTCCCACCTGGGAAGCTCGCCCCTGGCGAGAACCAAACTGGGGGCTTCCCACATGGGAAGCACACTGCAGTTCAGCACATGGATCCACACGAGCTAGGGCCAGGATTTTTGATTGATAGGCTATAGAACCACTTCATCTGGTAACAGTCCCTTTGGGCAGTTTCTTGGTTGGACCTGAGTGCTAGCGCTGCTGCAGATTGCTCCTGCAGTGGCTGGTACAACAAGGCTCCAGACAAAGCCTGGCATGCTGCTTGATAAAACAAATGTGGTGACTCTCAGGTCTTTGCCTCCTGAGACAGGAAGCAGGGCTAGTGGCCAAGGGCCTGAGGGCAGGGTAGGGAGGGCTGAGTGGACAAAAAAGGGATATAAAGTTGGCCCAGTGCATTTAAAAAATATATATTTTAGGTTAATCCTAAATAATAACCAAAGGACATAGAAATAATGTATCAGAACAAAAGAAAATTAGCATCAAATTACAAATCAAATATCTGAGGATAATGTGAGAAGAAAAAAATAAAACTATGACCACTCCACAGAAGAAGAAGACAAAGGGGAGAATGAGGAAGCAAGGCTACATTATGACATCTGTGGGCTCTACGCACTTTTGCCCTCAAGCGCTCCTTTCCTCCATTAAAAAATACGTTTTAATTATACTCACATTTTATAACTTTTGGTATGAAGATGAATATATTAATATTATATTTTAAAACATTTATTTTGCCTAAAATTTTATTTGTTTCTTCGGGTTTAAAAAAAGTGGTGGGGGTTGGGAATGAAATGCCAGGATGGCTCAGCAGGTTAAGTGCTCACTTTGCAGCCTTGGGATCTGAGGATCGAATCCCAGCCCTGGTTTGTGCGAACCCATATGCTGAACTGGTGTCTGGGCCCCAGTTCGGTTCTTGCCAGGGGGAGCTTCCCATGAAGGAGGCCCCCACCCACCTGTGTGGAACAAAACCATCTCAAAAATTGATGAGGTACCACTATGGAGACTGCTCTGGGCCCTCCTCTCTCTCTCTATCTCTCTCTGTCTCTCTGTCAAAAACAATAAAATAAATCTTTTTTTTTAAATGTAGGAGAAGCTGATGGCTCAGTGGATTGAGCACTCACATTGTGGCCCCAGGATCTGAGAATCAAGTCCCAGTCTCAGCCCCGGCTCTTGTGGACCATGTGTTAAACTGGGGCGTGCTTATCATCACAGTTTGGTTCCCACCAGGGCGAGCTTCCCATGTGAGAGGCCCCCACCCAGTTTTTGCCCTGCGCGGCCCTGCACCCACCTGTGTGGAATGAAACCATGTCGAAAACTGATGACGTACAACTATGGAGACTGCTCTGGGCCTTCTCCTTCTCTCTGTGTCTCTATGTCTCTCTCTGTCTCTCTCTCTCTCTGTCTCTCAGTCTCTCTGTGTGTCTCTCTCTTCCACCCCCCTGTCAAAAAACAAAATAAATCTTTAAAAAAATAAAAATAAAGTAAAACACTGTCATGGGCCCAGAAAGGATTGTGGGTCCCAGTCCCATCTCTACTATGACTTAGCCCTGAGAGGATGCAACCGAGCTCCAAAGAACAAACGGGTCTCAGCTGTGAGCCAGCTCCTTAGGGCAGAAACTTGTTCTTCCTTGTGTCCCA
>PVKE010040684.1:0-14483 GCA_004027555.1 Craseonycteris thonglongyai
GGGTGGGCGGCGGGGAGGGAAGGGGAGGTCTTGAATAGCTTTTTGGCATTTTTCTAATTCCCTTTGAAGACATGAGAGGGAGCAGTAACAAGTAGGAGGATGGAGGTAGGGTTGGGAGAAGTTTGGTTGGGAGAAGTTTGGGTGGGATGGGGATCTACAGAGCCTGGTCCAGGCCTGGCTGGGGGAGGTGGGGTTGTAAGGAGGGGCCATATAGGAGGGGGTTTCTCCTTATCTTTCTCCTGATCAGTTGATTGAAGTGGAAACAGAGTTATAGTATCCTGTCTCCAACAAAGAGCATAATTTATATTTTCCTGAGGGACTAGGCTCTTTTTTTTTAAACTTGTTTCTTTCTTTTTATTTATTTGTTTATTTTTATTTTTGACAGAGAGAGAGAGAGAGAGAGAGAGAGAGAGAGAGAGAGAGAGAGAGAGAGAGAGAGAGAGAGAACGAGAACTGAACTGGGCGAGCTCCCAGTTCAGCATATGGTTCCGCACTGGCTGGGGCTGGGATTTGATCCCTGGTCCCCGGCGGTGCAAAGTGAGCACTTAACCCACTGAGCCATCCCGGCTTCCCCGGGACTAGGCTCTTATCATTGACAAATTGAATTAGAAGTTGGCAGATCCAGTCTTCATCTGATCTGAACTTGGACCAGAAGACTGAGGATCAGAGAATGGGTGTTTGGGTCCAAATGAAAGAGCAGTATTTAACCATTTGTCACTTTTTCTTTCCTTATGAGGAGGCATTATCATTCCAGTATTTAAGCATTTACCCTAACAGATTATCAGGGAATATTATACTTTCATTTTTTTTGGTACCATTGTTTCCTTTGCTAGCTTTATTTCTCAGTCTGGCTACCTGGCTGCTTCAAACTTTCCTACAGGCTCAACCCCCACCCCCACCCCTCCCCCTTATTTGGAGGTTCTCTTGTGCTCTGTTTACTTTCATTTGTCTCCAGCCACTTCCCTCCCTGGAATTTAGGCGCCTCTTAGCATTGGTGTCAGTTTAAACCCTTGACCCGGATTGGATTCACAGAGAGGGACAAGTCCCCATAGTCCAACACTGCCTTAAGCTGTATGAGGTTGCCACGGAACCACAGATCGAAACTCCACACTCGCTTTGTGTTTTTGACATGTCTCTTTCATACTCAAGCAGCCTTTGAAATGCCCCAAGGAATGCTTTGTTGCCCCGGAGACACTTCTTACCTTGGTCCATGCACGGTGTTACCTGGTCGCCGCAGTGATTTCATTTTGGGCCCTAACCTGTGTTGTCAAGAAACCCCTGAGTGCAGATTGCTCCTGCTGGGGGCACGCCAGTGGCCCAGTTCTTAAGGGCCACTGCAGTAGAGCCATGGGACATGTCTCCCTGAAGAGGAGGGTTCCATCGCCCCCGTGGGCCACAGAATTTCAGACGAGCCCCCAAATTTGTTGGAAATGAAAACCCCTGGTATTGAATAAAGACAAACAAGATAAGAATATCTCCACAAGGCACTTTACTTTTGCAGAAGGGTGTGTTGTATCTCTAAATTGAGGTAGCAAGCACACTGGGCAAGTGGTCTGCTGGCCTTTTATCCTAACACTGGGGAAAGACACTGGGCCTTGCCCCGTTGGTTGGTGCTTGGTCTCACAATCTAAGTCACGATTGGCTAGAAATGGCTCAAGATAAGATTTTGGCCAGAGACGATGCAAAGCAATTTTTGAATGTGAGTCAGGAATGAGGAAGTATGGGAAGCCCCTGAGTTCTGAAAACTGGTAATTCTTTCACTATGAGTACAAAATGGAGGTAGACTATGAAATGGAGTCACCTTTGTTTGAGAGAAAGGACTCATTTTTTTCTCAGTGTCCTATAAATGTTAATTATGTCCAATTGCTGTAATGTACCATTTAAGGCTGCTATTTCCTATTTGATTGTCTGCTTGGATGATCTGTCCATAGTTGCCAAGGGGGTGTTCAGGTGTCCCAATACAATTTTTGTTTTGTCAGTTTCTTCTGTTAGATCTGTCAGTAATTGCTTTGTAAATTTTGGTGCTTCCTGATTAGGGGCATATATAGTAATGAGTGTCATGTTTTCTTGATGTATTGTCCATCTTATCATTATGAAATGTCCATCTTTAGCTCTTTTTTACTTATTTTATACTGATATTTTTTTACTTATTTTATACTGATATTTTATACTGATTTCCATTTCATCAGAAATCAATACGGCAACTCCTGCTTTTCCCTGGATGCCATTTTCTGGGAGTGTTGTTTTCTGCCCTTTCACTTTGAGCCTGTGTTTGCCTTTGAGGCTGAGGTGTGTCTTGTAGATATCATAGTTGGGCTTTGTTTTCTAATCTAACCAGCTACTCTGTGCCTCTTTATTTAATGTTTATTTTTTTTTAAGATTTATTTTTATTGTTTTTTGACAGACAGAGAGAGAGAGAGAGAGAGAGAGAGAGAGAGAGAGAGAGACAAAGAGACAGAGACAGAGAGAAGGGGGAGGGCCCAGAACAGTCTCCACAGATGCACATCATCGGTTTTTCCACATAGTTTTATTCCACAGATGGGCGTGGGGTTGCACAGGGCAGGAACTGGACCAGAGTCTCTACCTGGTGAGAACTGAACTGGGGGCTCTCCCCTGTTCAGCATATGGGTCTGCACGGGCCAGGGCTGGGACTTGATCCTCAGTCCCTGGTTCTGCAAAGTGAGTCCCTAACCCACTGAGCCATCTGGCTTCCCCTACTCTGTGCCTCTTTATTGGTGAGTACAGTCCATTTACTTTTATGTTGATGATAGATATATGAATATTTTGTTTGTATTTCTTTCTTGTCCTAACTTTTTCCTATTTATTTTGATTTCTTGATGGAGCTCAAATTGCCTCCTTTAGTATTTTTTTTTTTTTTTGGTTAAATTTATTGGAGTGACATTAATTGATATCAATTGCATTGTTTCCAGGTGTACAATTGAAAACATCTTATTAAGCGAAATAAGTCAGAATGAAAGAATCAAGAAACATATGACCTCACTTATACGTAGAATATAAAACTGAAAGGAACAAAGAAACAAAGACTCATGGATGCAGTCAGTAGTTTAATGGTTACCTCCTTCAGATTTCTTGAAATGCCATCCTTGTGCTGGAGAAATCTCTCATCTTCTGTGTGTCTGAAAATGTCTTTGTTCCTCCTTCATCTCTAAAGGTTAATTTTGCTGGATAGTTAATTCTTGGCTGGTAGTTTCTCCATGTTAAAATTTTGAAAATTTGGCTCCATTCCTGCCTGGCTTGCAGTGTTTCTGTTGAGAAGTCTGATGATAGCCTGATAGCTTTTCCCTTGAAGGTTATATATATTTTTCTCCTGGCTGCCTTGGCGATTTGTTCTTTGTTTTTGATTTTTTTTTTTTAATTTTCCTTTTTTTTATGTTTATTTATTTTTTTATTGTTTTTGACAGAGAGAGAGAGAGAGAGAGGGAGAGGGAGAGAGAGAAAGAGAGAGAGAGAGAGAGAGAGAGAGAGAGATACAGAGAGAGAACCGAACTGGGGGCACTCCCCAGTTCAGCATATGGGTTCCGCACGGGACAGGGCCGGGATTCGATCCTTGGTCCTCAGCGCTGCAAAGTGAGCGCTTAACCCTCTGAGCCATCCCAGCTTCCTCTGTTTTTGATTTTTTATGTCTTTGGAAGAATATGCCTTGGAGAAGATCTACTAGGGTCTAGGTAGTAAGGCTCCTGTTTTCTTCTTGAATTGGGGGTTCCAGTTTTCCCTATAGGTTTGGAAAGTTCTCATCTACCATCTGCTTTAAAAGGCTGTGATAAGATTCCATCTCATTTCCTTCTGGTACCCCTGTTATTCTAATGTTGCTCTTTCTGGTGGAGTCAGATATTTCTTGTACAGATCTTTCATTTCTCTTGACTCTCAGATCTCTTTCTTCTTCCTTTCGTGAAATTTCCATGTTTTTGTCTTTGATGTTGCTAATTTTTCCCACCATCTTCTCCATGCTGTTTTCTACGCTGGTTAGTTCTTTTCTCAACTCTCTTATTATGCTTTTCATTTCCAGGAGTTCCTTTTGGTTCTACTCTAGTGTCTCAATTTTGTTGGTAAAATATTCATTTTGATCAGAGATTTTCTTATTGAGGTAATTTTACTGTGTCTGGGTACTTTGCCAGTATTGTTTGACCTCTCTGAGTGTCTTGAAATTGCAGCCCTGAATTCTATTTGACACAGATTATATGCTTTCAAATCTGTAAATTCCTTTTTTGGAGATATTTTATTTTCTTTTGAAGTGGCTTTGAGCCCTAAGGTATTCATTGCATTTGATGTGTTTTCCCCATTATTCTTTTTTTCTCCCTCCCTCCCCCAGCCTAAGTATGTTTTTTCTCTTGGAGTTTTCCTAGAAGGTGGGCTTATCTTTTATGGCCCAGGTATATTGGTTTCTATGCACCTCCTCTTTAGGTGATGGAGTGGTATGCCTCTGAGATCAGTGTTAGGAAAGGCTGGGTGCTGCACCTGTGTTTTGCAGTTTTCCTGCACTCTCCTGTCTGTTCTCGAAGGGGTGGATTTAGTTGGGAATGGCCCCGAGTTGTGTTACAGGGTAATAGCAGCTTGCCTTTTTCATCTCACTGTATAGCAGGTAGTAATTGGGGTTTAGTTGAAGGGGAATGAGTTTTGAGAGGGGGTTAGTTTCTGTGACCGAAAATTCCACATGGGAAGTGACAGCAGTGCTGTTATGGCTGTTTTGTGTCCTACGGTTGCTACCCAATTTGCTGGCTTAGCTGATAAAAGGCTGAGCAGTTGTGGGTGGTGGAGTTTGGGGGTGAGCAAGCCATGCCAAGATATAGTAGCAAATTTCTGTCAACAGGGGGCTACGTGGTCAGTGTGCATGCATCTGCAGGGCTCTGCCTCTCTTCTTTATCCTGAGCCCTAGCACACTTCTTTTTTCCTACGGGACCTATGTCAAATTAAGGAAGACCCGAGAAAATTTTCAGATGACTCAGATGATTGTATAGAGATTTTTAAAAATTTGACATTTAGGAGAAGCCGGGATGGCTCAGTGGATTAAGCGCTCACTTTGCAGCGCCGGGGACCGAGGATCGAATCCCTGCCCTGGCCTGTGCGGAACCGTATGCTGAACTGGGGAGTTCCCAGTTCAGTTCTCTCTCTGTCTTTGTCTCTCTCTCTCTCTCTCTCTCTCTCTCTCTGTCAAAATAAATAAATAAATAAATAAATAAATAAATAAATAAATAAATAAATAAAACTTAAAAATTTGGCATTTATCTGTGATATCTTTTATACTTCTCTTTCTTCATGCAAGGTCTACATATTTCTTGATAAAAATTATTTGTATGTATTTTGTGATTTCTTTTCTATCATGCCACATTGAATCTTTACTAATGCAAGCATCATCATACAAGTATAATGTTTTATTTTTACTAATGTTGATGTATATCAGTTATCAGTATCAGAATGATTAAAATATTTATAAAACAACTTATGAAGAATATTTTTAACTTCTCAGTCATTATTTTATATAAAATATAACTCATCCCAAATCTCTTCTTGAGCCAAAAAGGTATTGCATGTTCTTCTGGATTCAGTCTGCTTGGTGACTCACCTTTCTCTGAAGCTTCTGGTAGGCCCTTTGTCTTTTTCTAGTGGACTGGGTTTCTCAAAATTCCTGCTCAAGGAAAAGGCTCAAACTTAAAAAAATTTCTTTATCTTTTTCTGGGTGAGGAAATGCACGATGAGCAGTTTTACCCTAGTCACAGATATTCTGGGGAGGACACAGATCAGAACTCCTTTTTATTTTACTTTACTGGTTAAGGAATGAATCAAGATACAATTGTTTTCTTTTAGAACACCTTGTCATACATGAAACCAACCCACTGAAACGTGAATGCATTCTATTTTCTTGTATGATGTTGATGAATCTTGCATATTAAATATTCTCCTTATTATAAGTATTTCTTGTTGATGCAAGACACATGGTCAGGAGAGTAACCCTGTGCAATAGTGCATGACCTATGTTCATCTCCCTCAGTTAAAGCTATAGACCATTTTTTAAAAATATGTGTGGGTGTTTTTGTACAAGAATGGTTAACTGGAATTATAATTCAAATATCACTGTTATCTATGAGGAGATCAGGCCTGAAGAAGCCATCTGTCCTAAATATATTGCCCGCCAAAATCTGTAGGTATAAAGTAATTTCTATGTGTTGTTTGTATTTCAAACCACATATCATTTAAGTTGGATGCCATTATATAAAAATACAGATCTCCTATGGGGATAAAGGACACAGTATGTTAGATAAGGAACATGAAAATAAATCTGAAATGTTTTTTTATATCTTTTTATATTTATAGAGAGTAATTGTTTTATCTTCAGTGCATATTTATTTCTATTTTACTTTTGACAGATAGAGAGAGAGACAGAGACAGAGACAGCTAGAGAACCGAACTGTGGGAACTCCCCAGTTCAGCATGTGGGTCCTGCCTGGGCCGGAGCCGGGACTCGATCCTCAGTCCTCGTGGCCTCAAAGCGAGCGCTCAACCTGCTGAGCCGTCCCGGCTTTCCCCTGAAATGTTTTAACAACTGTAAAGGTATGTATTAACCTGGAGAAAAGTTTAAAATAAGAACTGAGGGTATAAATTTTAATATTTTCCTTTAAGTCTACTCCACACAATTTCTTTGGGTATCCAACTATATCCTTCATCTTGAAGCCTAAATTATATAGGCATTTGATATATTCAACAAATGAGGAGTTCATAAATTAATATAAAGAATTACCAATAAAATTACTTAAGACTTTTTTAAAGATTTATTTTATTGTTTTTGACACACAGAGACAGAGACAGAGAGAAACAGAGAAGGAAGAGGCCCCAGAGCAGTCTCCATAGTTGTATGTCATCAGTTTTTGACATGGTTTCAGTTCACATGGGTGCGCGGGAGCCACGTAGGGTGGGAACTGGGCTGGGGCCCTCTCGCATGGGAGGCATGCCCCCTTGAGCCAGGGACTGAACCAGGGAGCAAATACCAAACTGGGGTCTTTCCTCATGGGAAGCATACCCCAGTTTAGCATAGAGGTTCGCACGGACCAGGGCTGAGATTTGATCTTTGGTCCCTGGGGCTGCAAAGTGAGCACTTACCCTCTGAGCCATCCTGTTTCCCCTAAAACTTTTTTAATGAGTAAGTGTCTTGTGAGTCCTGGATTAAAATGGAAGACTGAACAATTGCAATTTTTCCATCCCTACTAAAATCCCTAAAAATGACAGAAAAGTTATAAACAAATAAATCAAACAATATGGTACTTGATTTTGACTGAATATGCCACTGCTTGAATTCCCCTCTCTTATGTTACAACAATTTCATTAACAAAAAAAAAATTTGTTAAATACTTCCTTTAAAGCTCATTTTATCTGACCACTGCATTTTGAATTTTTCTCCCTCTGTGTACTTGGAACTGAAGAATATAGTTTATTGAAACTCAATGTTTCATTGAGCAAAATTTTCTTATGACTATTAACAGGCATACATACAATTCTCAATAATATATTTTTGAAGGAACTTTGATTTATTTTTGTCTCATATTTCAGTAGTCATGTATAAACATTAGGGATGACCAATCACTAATGCAGTCACAGCTCTTAGATTTCTCTCTCTGTCTCTCATTCATTCTCCTGTTATCATCATACTATTTACTTAGCATAATCACTATTTCCCAAATGCAAATGGTAAATTTAGCACTAGAAACTTTTCAAAGTTTGCTTTCATTCTAATTATTGATATTCACACAAAATAGCTCTCTGTTGACCATTCAATAGGCTGGTCTTTAACTTTTTTGGTTATTTAATATTAGAGTGGTAGTTTTTCCCTAGATATTTTAAATTAACATAGTCTGATAATTTAATGTAACTATATAATGGGAATTCAATTCCATGAACTGGGAGTTGAGATAGTTAAGCGTAAATGTGAAGACTATTGATCAGTTGAAGAGTTGATTGTAAATAAAAGGGGAATTCAAGCAGTGGTATGTAGAATTTCCATGATAATTACTCATGTCTCTGCAAATTAAACAATAACAAAATTCAAGTCTTTGTTAAGTTCCAGCCATGTTTTACGTTTTCTTCTTTCCCGTTCTAGGCTAAAATGAATTTTGAACCACTAGTAATGTATCTAGAGATGCCATAACCTGTGGTAGAGGATTAAGAAGTGCTTGTTGCAGAGAAAGATTCTGTCAGACACCAAGCACTTGTTTGGCCATTTTTCTCCTGAGTTCTTTTCCCTGTAGGTTACTACAACCTCTCCCCTAGTCCCTCCCTCACTTCTCTCTTCCCATTTTTATATCAAGGCTGGAAGACACGGCGGTCTGCCTGCCAGGGCGGTAACCTGGCCAGGCCGCCCAGCTGCCAGCGGGAACGAGCCTTCACTGAGCTCCAGAGAGCCCGGCCAGCTGCTTTACCTCTGTCCCTGCCCCCCCGCCCCCATCTGCTTGTCTGGAAACTTGCTCCCACGTGAACTTTGGACAGGGGTTCTGCTGCGTTGCTCTGGGTGATATGTCCCCTCCTGAAAGCGTCCACTGAGGAAATGAAGCTGAGAAAGGCATGCATTATATAGTACACATTTAATGCACCACCTTTCTGCTCTTGGCAACGTACTTTAAATGACAGATGGTCTCTTCCGAAGTATCATCATTAAATTACTGAGAAAACTTTTTATTAACATGAAGTCAATACATTTAAGATTTAAATATTTTAATCATTTGTGTACCTCCATAAGAGACAAAAATCATGTGATCAACTCTATGCAAGTTTTATCCTAATCTTATGTATTTGATTAAGAGAAGAGTGAATGATGTTTTCTAAGGTATTGGATCAATCTGAATTAGGTGATTTCTGTAAAATTAAAAGCAGGAGGTATTATTAAAATTACAGTTTGTCAGCCCAGTTTCTCAGTTCCTCAGCTCCTTCCCATATTGCCTTGAAGTTCCATAAATCTGGGACTTTTTCCTCAGAAAATGTTAGAACCATAGATTAGCTGAAAGGACAAGGAATGTGAACCTGAAGGCAGAGCTGCTGATGACAAGAGAGGAGGAAAAAAGAACAGAAAATAAACAAATGTATAGCTTAGCTAAGATATTTGGGGTTGTGGGATCCACAGTTACTTGGACAGGGTAGTATGAATATATTTTCCATCTTGATTAAAATTTGTGTCTTTGGTTAATACTGCAGAATGTCTAGAAGAGTGAATATGTTTCACAGTTTTCCATCTGATGTTAGGTACTGTTAGAGTGACAAGTTTTGCGTTATTTGGTAGTCACAGGGCTGCATGCCTCCAACCCACCCAACATAATGTACTTGTGATGAGGAAGGACCGACTCTGTCCAATCATGTATCTGGTGATCCTAAAGTATTTAAGTTGCAGTGTAATAGAGTTAGAGAAACAGCCGTCAATGCCCTCGTTGTTAGACAACCTTAAACTATAGTACCAAGGGCAAGTTTATAATTTTTCACAAGTATGTAATTTAAAAATACAGTCCTTATATTTATTCTGATGAAATGAGATAGTTAGTCTTAAACTATTTGAAATCTTTTAATGTTTTAGTATAGCTAATAAAAAATTGTGACATAATACTTTGGAATGTTGATACTACTGGAGAAAACTGTATAGGATGATTTTGAAGATTTAAATGAACTGTCATGGGATTTTTACATTTGTTAAAGTTGCATTATGAGGTATACAACCTGATTACACTGCATCCTAAGGACTCTTCATTTATTGCTCTGTCCTGTTTCTTTCTTTTTTTTTTTTAAATTGTTAAATTTATTAGGGTAACATCAGTTGGTAAGAATTACATAGTTTCCAGGTGTACAACTCTACGTTACGTTGTCTGTGCATTGAATTATGTGTTCACCACCCAGAATATCAGGTCTTCTTCCATCATCATATATTTGATGCGCCCTCCCAACTCCTCCCCACACCCCCTGCCCCACTCTCCCACCCACCTTCCTCTTTATCCTCAGGCAACCACTAAACTATTGACTGTGTCCATGAGTTTTTGCTTCTTTGTTACTTTCAGTTTTATATTCCACCTATGAGTGAGGTCATGTGTTTCTTGATTCTTTCAGTCTGACTTATTTCACTTAATATGATGGACTCAAGGTCCATCCTTGTTGTCACAGATGAGTGTATTTCATCTTTTCTTATCGCTGAGTAGTATTCCATTGTGTAAATGTACCACAACTTCTTTATCCAGTCATCTGTCACAGGCCACTTTGGTTATTTCCATGACTTGGCCACCGTGAACAGTGCTGCGATGAATATTGGGATATGTAAATCTTTGCAAATTAAGGTTTTCAAGTTTTTTGGGTAGATAGCCAGAAGGTCATATGGCAATTCCATTCCTAATTTTTTTGAGCAATCTCCATACAGCCTTCCATAGTGGTTGTACCAATTTACATTCCCACCAGCAGTGTTTGAGGGTTCCTTTTTCTCCACAGCCTCTCCAGCACCTGTTATTCCTTGTCTTGTTGATTATAGCCATTCTAACAGGTGTGAGGTGGTATCTCATTGTGGTTTTAATTTGCATCTCCCTAATTGCTAGTGATGCTGAGCATTTTTTTTTGGTATATCTGTTGGCCATTTGTATGTCTTCATGAGAGAAATGTCTGTTTAGATCTTCTGCCCAGTTTTTAATTGGATTGCTTGTTTTTGTTGGGTTTTATGAGTTCTTTGTATATTTTAGATATTAGCCCCTTATCAAAGTCACTGTTTGCAAATATTTTCTCCCAGTTGGTTGATTTCCTTTTTACATTGTTGGTGGTTTTCTTTGCAGTGCAGAGCTTTTTAGTTTGATAAAATCCCATTCATCTATTTTTGCTTTTACTTCCCTTGCCATTGAGGTCAGGTTCATAAAGTCCTCCTTGAACCCCAGCTCTGTAAGTTTCATATGAATGTTTTCTTCTATAAGGCTTGTTGTTTTGGGTTTTATTTGTAGGACTTTAATCCATTTTGAATTAATTTTGGTATCTGTCCTGTTTCAGTTACACTCAGATAACTAAACTAAGCTGTTTTCCGGTAGGCATTTTACCCTCCCTAAGGAAAGACTAAAGCAAACTGACCTACTTTACATTCACAGGTGATTTTCGACATAGAATTCTACACTCTGGATATATTTTATGTGCATAATAAGTTTCAGTGATCTGCTCCAGAGCTATGTTCTGCTTTTTTATATAATAGCTGAGTACCAACAATGATATAATGTGTAATAGTGATAACAGTGATGCTAACTCTGTTATGTTCTTGAGGATTCTTTTTCCCCTAAGAGGGGAACCATATTTCCCACCAGTTATGATGGTAGAAATGGCCAAATAGCAAAGATGACTGTACCACATTTACCCATAGTGTAAAGTCTTAATTTTGTTTTATTATTAATTTGCAGATGGTGTTATGCATTTGAAAATCCTTTTACTTTTAAGCTAGGTTTTGGAAGTACACCAGCAAAATTTCTTCAAGACATAATCCCTAGAACTTTCTATAATTTACTTTTAAGGTATTTTATATTTCTAGATGATCCCTCACACCTCCCCTAAAGCTCTTTAACTTTCTGATATAAATAGTAATCAACAAAAGTGTCTTCTAAAAACAGATCGTGGAGTCTGTGATGTTTTTTGTATGTTAATGAAGACATAGTAAAAATAATAAATCTTTACAAATACTCTGTTCACATGGAGAAGCAGTTTCATTTATAACATGTTTATTTTAAATTATGAAATATCTAAAGTCCACCCCCCCCATATGTAAGAGACATCTATAAGCCCATAATCTTGATGAAGCACATATCAACATTTGGTTGTTACAGATTTTAAAGCCATAAAATGTTACAGATAAAATTAAGACCCCACCTCAATCCACTTCTCTTTTTCTCCTCTCCAGATACAACATTGTTGGTATAAATCATTTCCATTAAGTTTTACACTTGTACTACATATGCAAGTATTCCCAAATAGTATATACTGTTTTCTTTGGCTGTTTTGAAAATTTACATAACTGACATTATTGATTAATTTTAGTACCATTAACTGCTGTTTTATTTGAATCATGAAGGTATTATGACTACCGCTATCCTTACTCATCTGATTTGAAAATAAATCCTATGAGAATTTTAAATCAAATTATGGTAAATTTATAGATTACTTTAGGGAACTTTGACCCTTTATGATATGATAATGATACTAACTACAACCATAAGCACACAAAAAAATACAGTTATAGTTTTTATTCTTGTAATAGCTCTACAGGTTGGTGTTTTTATTATCACCATTTTATTGATGAGGAGACTGAGAAGTGGGAGGTTTATTAATTTGCTCGCACTCACATAGAATATTAAATAACAGTCAGGATTTCAAACCAGAGATCATATTCTTCATCCCCACACAGTACTTCCTTTCCTTGTCTGTAGATCTCCAACTGTGCCTTCCAGGAGCTCTTCATAAAGATCTGGTACATTTCTTACAAATTTATTCCCAGTTGTTGCAGTTACTATGTTTTTGCAACACATTACCCCCAAATTTAATGGCTTAAAATAATTATTTTATTAAGCTCATGAATTCTGTGGGTCAGAAATTCAGATAAACACAACAGGAATGGTTATCTCTGTTCTATCATGTCTATGATTTTAGTTGGGAAGACCTGATAGTGGTTACTTGATGGCCAAGAGCTAGTCTTCTGGAGGCACCTGCATTCAAATGTCTGGCAACTGATGCTACAGTTGTCGGGGACCTCAATTTCAGTTGTTGACTAGAGCACCACTGTCTCAATGTGACCTGGGCGTCCTCACAGCATGGCTGCTTCAGGGTTATTAGCCTTCATGTACCATGACTCATGGCTCCAAAAGTGAGTGTCTTAGGCAAAAACTAGTGAAAGTTGCATTACCTTTTATGACCTAGTTTCAAATGTCACATCTTCATTTTCTTAGTTACAAGTGAGTTATGAGCCTTTCCAATGTCAAGAGACCCCATCTCTCTATAAGTGGGCATTGTTTTCTCCGTCCAAAGATTAATTATACTCTTCTCACATGCAGAGTACATCCACCTTCTCTCCCAAGACTCTGGAAAAGTCTCCTCTCATTAGAGCATCAGGCTTACAGTTGAAGTCTAAAATTGTATCACCCAAATCAAGTTCAGGTATAGATAAGTTTATTCAGGTGTCATTCCTTGGGCACAACTCTATTACCGAAGTTACTCTTGATCAAAAGACTTATGAACTAAACAGACAAGATTATCTGCCATTCATATGCCCAGCATATCAGCATAGGTATAAGATGATAGCAATAGAAACTCCTGTTCAGACAGGATGGAAGGTATGATATACATGCAATCTTGATCCATAGCAATTGGGAAATTTATGTAAGCACATTTTTTTTTCATTCTTTTTATTTTATTAGGGCTCAGTCCTACTTTCTGTGAGATTTTCTCTGTAGTTATTGGCTTTCTGATCTAACTTGTCCTTTTTATCCTATAATAAATGGCCCATGATTACAACTTTGATATCCTTCTTAGCCTGTTTTCTGCAGGAAAAAAAAAAAAAAAATCTGGGAGTCCAGAGCCTTCTTTGCATTTTGCACTGCTTCTGCATTTTGTTTGTGTGTTTTTTGTTTTGTTTGTTTGTTAAGGGGAATTGATGATGATTATGCCAGTACAGTTTTTGTAAAATTTTGTGACTCTTACTGAGTATTCACTTTTTTCCTCCTAAGGACTAGCATCATTATCCATTCTACTGTTTTTGTATTCTAATTCATTAATTTATGCTTTTATCTTCATTAAACCCTTTATTTTGCTCTCCTTAGGTTTGTTTTGTAGTACCTTTTTTTTTTTTAACCTAAGTATTTTTGGGTATATATGTGTTTTTCTTCATCAGTCGTTTATCTGTATTCTATATATTGTGTATTTATATATATTCTGTAATTTTGGTTTGGATTTTCTCTTTGACTTAAAATTTATATTGCATACATTTATTTTTTAATTTTATTTTTGAAATTTTCAGAAATATGAGTTTTTATGATTTTGTAATTGTCAATTGTCAGTTCCTCAAAAGTCCATCAGAAAACCCCTATGATAAAGCAAAACTAAGTTTATATGATGTAATTAGGGAGAATATTCCATCAATATAACTCTGTACTGTATTAAGAGGACGAAATCACAGGATTTGTATAGAGTTTTCAGTTCTGGGCTCAAGTGGTGTAAGGTAGGTCTTTCAAGGTGGGGAAATAATTCAAACCCTGCAAAGTTCATAACTTAATGGTGGATACAGTGAGGCAAAATTCAAGAAGGGAGTCTTGATAAGTAAACTATTTGATAGGTAAGCTATTTACCTAGATAAGTATTCTATTTAATCTTTTTGTTTCTGTTTTGGTTTTCTGTTTTGGTTCTGACAGAGAGAGTGAGAGAGATACAGAGATAGAGATACAGAGACAGAGAGAGAACTGAACTGGGGGAGCTCCCCAGTTCAGCACATGGGT
>PVKE010040685.1:0-14593 GCA_004027555.1 Craseonycteris thonglongyai
GAGAGAAGGAGAGAGAGAAAAAAAGAAAAGGTGAAGGGCCTAGAATGGTCTCCATTGTTGTCCATCATTAGTTGGACATAGTTTCATTTCACACAGGTGGATGTGAGGCTGCATAGAGCATGAGCTGAAGTTGGGGCCTCTTGCATGGATGGCAAGAACCTTCATTGCCATCCCAACAGTTACCAATTGTACCACAATCCAGCATATGGGTTTGCATGGCCGGGGCCAGGATTCAATTTCCAGACCTCACAGTTGCAAGGCAAGTGCTCAACCTGCTGAGCTATCCTGTCATCCCTGTTGCCCTAATCTTTACTTGAGAGACCTGACAAGACTACAAGTTCAAACTATCCTGTAATTTAGCAATTCACAGGATAAACTCTGGATATCTTTTTTAGCTACATAAATCCTTTGCTATGAAATTAAAAAAATTTCTTCAGGACAACCTTAGAAATTGCTTGGTTTTCTGATTATTCATTGAGCTGAGAATTTAAAACTTGAACCTAGTATTTTCTTTAACTTCTCCAGGGTCCTTAGAAGCAGAGTCAAGCCCACTGGTCTTATATTCTTCATTTGCCCTCCATAATGAGGTCTTGCAATAGCCACTCTCTCCCAAAGACTTGCATAGGTGACCATTTAAGTACATTTTCCATCACAGGTAAGATAAACTACCAATGTCCCATCTTTAATAATAATTGGATCCTTATTGCCTTCAAATTCCAACTAAATCATATACCCAATCCTAGATTTCGAATTTCCTTGAGGATCTGTTTGAGTGGGTATGTTTGATATATAGGAATGGTGCATATGAATGTTTGGATATCAAAGGATTAGACTAAGGTGAATCACCATATCTATTCCTATCCCTATATCACCTTATCTATCCCTAGCCCTACATCTACTTTTTCCTTTCTGTCTTGGTAACAGATCTCTGATTTTATTTGGGGTTGCAAGACTGCCAGCTACAAAGTCACATTTCCCAGGATCTTTAGCGCCTGGAATGGTTTTGTGTCTAAATTCTGGCCAGTGAGACGTAAGTGGAAAAATGGTTCAGGACAACTGAAAATTCTGCTTTAAGGATACCATCTTAGTAGGATAGAATTCTTTTTTGCCTTTCTGTCTTTCTCCTTATTTCTGGTCTGCTTCTCAGATCTGATGCCTTGTCCCTCAGCAGCCATCTTGGATTATGAGATGAGCTTGAGAATGGAAATCCTGGACTAGAAGAGTGAGACAGAAAGATAGGTGCCTGTGTTTCTGATGCTTGTGAAACTTGGTGACTACTTCCAGATTTTATTTACATGACAGAAAAATAAAATCTTCACTTGTTCATTCTTCTGTTATTTGGGGTTTTACTGCTATATGCAGCCTAACCTAATTCAAGATGGTGATATATTCAGTAAATGTTTCAAGGACAAAAAATAATAATAATAATTAAGAAGACAGAGCCTTGATAATTAAAGAGTACAGGATTAACATCAGAGCTGTTCCAATGCAAGCATGTCCCTTTTATAAAGACTTCTATTAAAGCCTTTTACAATAACCCCGTGAAGTGATTCGATGATATTATCCTCATCTTCCAGTTGAGATAATCCAGGCAATGAAAGGATAAAGGATCACTTCTAGGATTATAGGACTATGTGACAGAAAGGTAACCAAATTCAAAGTACATTTGCCAGTATACATGGTCCTAATAGTCACCCAATGAAAGCACCAAAAATCCAAGAAGAAGGCCTTAGCAGGAATAGCTAAACCTTCCCAGGACTAGGACTAGCTTAGATGGTTTACCACTTGGCCTCTGTTGGATAAGCTATTTTCTGTGAAGAGTTATCAGAATCATAAAAAGTAAGAAGGGGATGGTTCTGAAGTCATTTTATTTTAGTCTTCTTCTGACCTTCTTCCTGAGAAGCTGTGGTAGCACCACTGTCCCACACATATTCTAAGTTTCAATACAACCAAAAGAGTCTAGCAGAAACAGTGTTGATCAACTTCACTGCAGATTTCAATCCTCTTGTAACAGAGCTTTTTACTCATTTATCCAATGTTTAGCTAAGGCAGGGACCATGTATAAAGGTTTTGTACTAGCAGCACAATGCTAACATTTGGTTAAAAGGAAAAGAGAACAGAAAGAATGCTTGCCTTACAAATTAGGGATAAGTATAAGTAAGCTAACTGAGAGATTCTGAAATCGAAATCAAAAATCAAAGTCGGGTTGATGTTTCTTCCCACTGTTGATATTTCAGACTAAGAATAAATGCATTTTTCAGATGTAGGCAAAGCCAGTGTTTACAGTCTGGCTCTTCCACCTGGGTGGATGCAAGTATTCATCAGACCCTGCTGCTTTAGAAAGTTTGAAATGTTTAATTGTGCATGTTTTAGAATATATCTGGACATTTTAATCTTAAGGGTATCGACATTGGTGAAAAATAGAAAGCACCAAACATACAAATGTTGCTGTCAAGACATATGTATCAACAAGTCATTTGATCATAAACTTCCTGTTAGAAATCTACCTGCTGGCACTTCGTATAGGATTCAGTCTTCCTTCCTGCAACTTCAAAGTAAAACCTTCCCCAAGAAGATCAGAGAAATCCCAGGTAGGGACCTGAGGCTCTAGGATCAATTGATTGTTGATGATTCTAGTGTCAGGTTTTCTGATCCTACTGGGAAATCATATCATTCAGACTGATGGTGAATACATGTTGGCACATTCTTCAGAGGGGCCAGAAAATGTCAGACTCATAAATCTGAGTTGAGGGCAGCTTTGTTGCCATTAAAAAATGTCTTTTTGGAGAACAAAATCTTTTTGGCCATTCAACTAATTTGAAAGCATGGTCTTCAATAGTCTACTCACAGGAAATAAAAGATTCTGCATCAGTTTTCTTCACACCCTGAGCTCATAATCAGTTTGCTCACAGTTCCCTATTGTACTGTGCTTTGCTCAAAATTGATTTCTTTGCCCATAAGTCCTTTTGCCTGTGACAGCATACACCCCCCCCTCCCCCCAGTCTTTACCTGGCTACTTCCCACTTGGCGACTTGTCCTCCTTCAGGATGTTTTCTCTGACTATCTCAGGACCAGGGCAGTGAGCCTCCTCTGAGCCCTCTACACCCTGGGTACACCTTGCCACGGCATTTATCACATTGTGTTATACTTCTTGGGTTATTTGAAGGCAGGTTCTGTTTTTGTTTTTTGTTTTTGTTTTTGTTTTTGTTTTCTGTGTTGTTGTAGTACATAGCACAGTGCCAGGCCTGTAATAGGCCCTCAAAAACTATCAAGTAAATGAATTAACCAACACCCAGGTGGTAAGTATACTGTGTGGCATGTCTCAATAAAATGGGTGCTGAGGGAAGCCAGGATAACTCAGCAAGTTAAGCGCTCAGTTCGCAGCCCTAGGAACTGATGATCAAATCCTAGCCCCGGCCCATGTTGACCCATATGCTGAACTGGGATGTGCTTCCTGATGCAGGAGGCCCCCAGTTCGATTCTCGCCCCCTGGTCCAGCCTCTGGCTCAAGGGTGTGTGCCTTCCATGCGGGAGGCCCCCAGCCCAGTTCCTTCCTGCCTTGCACAGCCCCCACCCACCACTGTGGAATGAAACCATGTCAAAAACTGATGATGTACAACTATGGAGACTGCTCTGGGCCCTCCTCCTCTCTATCTCTCTCTGTCAAAAGCAATAAAATAAATCTTAAAAAAAAAAAAAAAAGAGGATGCTGGCCTTAGCATCAGGAAACCCACCTCTAAGGCCTGGCTTTCTTGTTACCATACTTATTTGCCAGATTACTGAAAGTCTCTTAAACTCAGTTGTCCTATCTGTAAAATGAGAATTATAATCCCTATTCTATAGGATGGTTGAAGGATTCAATAAGATAATATAGGCAAAAGCACTTCACTAGTTTTCTAGTAGCCACTTATAAGATGTTAATTGAATGCTATTTGAGCTTTAGTAGTAACATCAATATACAAATTGTCGCTTCTGCTTTGAAAAGAATTTATCTCATGATGTTACAGGTAAGAGGAGATGCTTCTTTCTTAATCTAAATTTAACTCAGTGTGAAGGAAATGATTCTTCAAACAGTGCTTGACTTCTGAACTTTGTTATTGGCTGAGATCCACACTCCATCCCACTTGCTGCTCACCTTGTTGTTTCTTATCTATAACTACAATTCCCAAAGGATGGACAATCTCAGATTCTTAATTTGTAAAGTAGGGAGTCTATCAGCAAAATAGTCTTAAAAAACTATTCTTTTATTTACCTGCCTTTGATTTATGATCTGTGCACTTCAAGGTTTCTGTAGGCTATATCCTTATGTGTTCTCTGTTGTATCCCCAAGCCTAGAACAGTGTCTGACTTATAGTAGGTCCTCAATAAATACTGCTTGAGTAAATACATGCATGCATGAATGAATGAATGAATGAATATTGCTTAGCATAAGATAAAGAACATATTTTTCAATGTCTTCCATAAATTAATTTATGCCATTCTGGAATAAATAATTTGCTCAGTATACCTTAAATAAGAATTCTCATAATAATGGCTTTTCCAAAGCAGCAGCAATTGTTTAATCTGTTCTGCTAAGCTGAGGACAAAATGAGGTGTAGGCTAAAAAACTCCAAATGAATGCTGAGGGTCTTCTCACTAGTAGACACCATTGCCTTTGCCAAATTTCAGATACAAGGTGGATGCCCATTCACTTGACCTTGCTAACTGCTTCCACACAAGACCCAACTGCACACAACCTGTGCATGATGTCATGAATATGCCAGTGAAGTAATTGAAGATCACCAGACATTAACTGCTTCTGAAAGACAATTCACAATGGGGTTTTTTTTGTGTGTGTTCCTATGCTCCCTGCTCCCTAAAACACCTCAGATTTGAGAACAAAGGAAGAAGTCCAAACCTCACACCGAAGGCAGCCAATACAGAAAGTAGAACTTCCTTTCCCTTCCCTTCCCATCTCTGGGGATGGGAGGAAATTTTAGACTCCAGGGAAAAGTTGAGTTTTGCCTTTAATTACTAGGGTGTTCCACAGTCTCAGCCTTGCAATTTAACAGTCTGTTCTGTTTCATGTTTGTAAAGCCCTAAGAAATGAGTTTGAATACAATTGAATAATGTTGCACAATGTAATTTTCCCCAATCATGTATAGAAAAGTTATGATCTCTGAATCCAAGAGGCAAATGAGAACAGTAATGGGCCGCCCTACGTATCCAACCCTTGATTAGAGTCTGCGTTCACTTCCACTCCACCCACAATGGGCAGTAGCTATATTTAAAGTCTGAGTGATTGTGTTGGAGAATAAAGTGCTTTAAGGCACAGCACTTGGATGAAAGACTATATAAACCCAAGCCCAGAGTCATTACCTCTGTTGGCTCCTGTTCTTCTACTAAAAACTTGTAAAAGGCATTTATGCCATCTGAGTCATGAACCTACTCTTGTGCACCAATTCATTTCACTGAATGAGTCCTAATCACTCATATTTTGAAGGGTGTAGTCAAGTCGTTACATCTGACTAATGAACATTTCCAAATCACGCACACCATTTACTGTAAGCCATGCTAGACCAACACAGTCAAATTACATGTCATTTGATCTCCAAAAACAGCAGGGAGCTTGAATAGGTGGGATTCAGCTCTGAAGCAATGACTTAAAGGTTTACCCTGTAATCTTGGTGGTTATTTAACATTCAGGGAAAAGAATATCCATGCAAATCATTCAGAGATGCCCAGTAGGTCAGAAAATGGTAGGTGTGAGAACAGAGTACAGTATATGATTTTCACAACTTTAACTGAAATAATTTACGTTTTTGCAACATTTTGACCACTGTGCATAAATGAAGTGCCTAATCTAATGGCTTCTCAGCTATCAAAAATATAGGTAAAACTCTGCCTTCATTTCAAAAATAGGCCTCAAAGTATATTCTACAGAAAATTCATCCTCCTCTAAGTGCAAAGCCATGGATCGAGCACTGTGGGGCACACAAAGCTGGGTCCATCATAATTCTTTTCTCCTAGGAGTCCACACTTTAATGGCAGATGAACATTATACAAGGCATAATGAAATAAGTACATACTAAAGAAACTACTCATTTCTGTGGAAAGTATGATTAGGGAAAGGTGACAGAGATGAAATGGACCTAACGGATGAGGGGGATTTCGATTGAGGAAGAATGGGGATAAAGGCGTTTCAGGAAGGTAAACTAACAATAACAATGGCATGAAGGCATGAAACCCTTACAAATGCAATAAGTATATAATTACATCAGCTCCTAAATCCCACTTACATGCCCTGCCTACACTGTGTTCAGAGCACAGGGTATTGAAAAAAAAGAAGCATAAAACTGCCTTTCTTGGGGAGGCTGGGATGGCTCAGTGGGTTAAGCACTCCCTTTGCAGCCCCGGGGACCAAGGATCGAATCCTGGCCCTGGCCTGTGTGGACTCATATGCTGAACTGGGGCAAGCTTTCCATGTGGGAGGCCCTCAGTTTGGCCTCTGGCTCGAGGGGAGCTTGCCTCCTATGCGGGAGGGTCCCAGCCCAGTTCCTGCCCTGTGCGGCCTCCATCCACCTGTGTAGAACAAAACCAATGTGGAAAACTGTAGACGTATAACTATGGAGACTACTCTGGGCTCTCCCCTTTCTCTTTGTCTCTCTCTGATAAAAACAATAAATCTAAAAAAAAACCAAAACCTGCTTTTCCTATAGTCTAAAAGTACATGATGTATCTCCAAGCACCTTTTACCACAGTCAGAGTTCAGAAGAAACTAAACAGTATCTTCTTTATGCCAAACCCAGGCCATAGTAATAGCCTCTCCAGGTTCTCAGTTTCCAGTCCATTTTGCACACTGAGGACTTATTAACCTTCCTAAAAGATGTATCTTCAGGTAAGAAGCCAGGGAGTGGATGAACATATGATATTCTTCTAGGATAGCCTAATGTTCACAAGATGAAACTAAACTCCTCATCCTGGACCTCAAATCTTTCCTTGATCTGGCTTTAATTGCTCATTCTGCCTTAATCTGCTGCTACTCCCTGTCACACAAGCCCTGATGGCATGTCATCACTAAGAAACCACACAGAACCCAGGGATTAAAAAAGAAGAAAACATACGAAAACTCTGCTAGGATCGATCTATGAGAGATAAGGTAGGGAGTGATATGATTTTGGATGGTGTGTCAGAGGGAAAGATTGAGACTTGCTAGGAAACAGGTTGTAATGAGAGAAAATACTTAATTGTGTTTTATCTGAGTGAAAATTTCATTTCAAATTTGAACCTTAAAAGTAAAAATAAAATAAAATTTTAATAAGATGTTAACACATAATATTGGGTCTGGTGAAACTCCTCCATGATTATTTTAAATGATCACTTACTTGTTCAGCAAATACTGAGTGGCCACACTGTGCTGGGCCCTGTTCTAAGTCCTTGAGGAAACAGTGGTTTGCATGACAGAAGGGTTCCTATAGAGTTCAGTGAAGACTAAGATGGTGATACTAAAATAAAGTGGTTAGGCCAGAAGATCTTTCTATGACGTGCACTCACACATCCACACTCTAATTCAGCAAAGCAGTGACAGGGGAATTCCAAGTAACTAGATAAGGCAGTAAAAGACACACATGCCTTGGATTTCACTGACAGATTGCCCATCAACCACATTTTGCTTGCCTGTCTGAAGCCAGTGGTATTTATATACATTGCTAAGATTTCAAATGAGGATGACTGAATCTATTTCCTTATTAATGTTCTTCTTTCTTATAACAAATTATTTTCAGTTTTACTGAGATAGTTGCACCTTTAAGCAAGAGTAAGGTGCCCAACCTTCACAAGCATTGCAGCTTTACAGCCTTAATTAAGACCTATTTGGCTAACAATAACAGAAATCAACTTGAGCTAGCTTAATGGAAAGGGAACTTTTATTCTAGGGTTACAGGGGTAATTCACAAAATTCAGAGGCATAAAGGTAGTCAAGCTCCAAAAGGGTCTAGAACGAAGACCTGGAAAGCCATTGGAAACACAGACGGTATTTCCTCTCCACTTCTCCTTTCTCTCATACACCCATTGCTTCTCTCTCTTCAGATCATCTTCCTCCTGCTGCTCCCCCAGTGCTGGAGTTTCACCACCTTAGTCACAACCATAAAGAAAGATGATCTGGCTGTCTCTGAACCCGAACACCGAGTTCCTGGGAGTTAGAATTTAATTGACTCACTTTTGGTTTACCCTGTTCCAACCAATAGCAACAGGGGGGTTGGTGTCCATAACACAAGCATGGCTGTCAAGGTCCTGCCACTATGAGAGGCATTGTGAGCTAGAAAGATGGCCAGGAAGGTGCCTGCTATAAATAAAATGTGTGCGGGGATTCCATGGCCACCTCGCACTGAGAAATTTCTTTCAAGACTCAGTAAGTTACAAGTTACTCTACCAGAAAGCAATAGAAAGAAAGGAAAACAATAGGTTTAACAATTAAACCCAACATAAACTTTCCATCTAAATTTTGATACACTAGAGAAGCAATTTTCAAACTTTCTGGTCTCAAGGTCCCTTCACATTCTTAAAAATTATCAAAGACTCCAATGAGCTTTTGTTTATGTGGGTTATACTGCATATAATAGTATAAAATGTTAAACAGAAATTTTTGAAAATATTTATTTATTTTAAAATAAAAATAAACTCACTAAATGTTTGCATAAATGTGTATGATTGTGTGTGCGTGTATATTTGCAAAATAATTATGGTACATTTTCCAAAACAAAAAAATTATTTCATGAGAAAGCATTGTTTTATTGTTTCATAAGTCTCCTTTAATATCTAGCTTTAGAAATTGCTAATATATTCTCACATCTCCTTCTGCTTTCAATCAACTGTGATATCACACGTCTATACCCTCTGGAAAATTCCACTATACATTTTTGAGAGAATAAAAAAAAAGAAGTAGCATAATGTCTTAGTCTTATTATGGAAACAGATTTGGCCACACATGCCTCTCAAAATATTTCAAGGACTTCGAAGTGTCTCCAAATTATACCTTGAGAACTGCTATCTCAGATTAACCTACCGTCTGCATGTAAGTGGACATGTAAATTAAACAAAGCAACATGGTTCCTAGGAGAAACCTTTCTATCTCCATATAAACTGGTTCATCTGATTGGTTCCCTACATTAATCATATTAATCATATTAAATTGATGAATCCATGAGTCAGTTGAATTTGATGAATTTCATTGATAAATAATAGGATATGAAAGTTATGAAAAGAGCTTTGGAGAAGATTAGACCTAAAATTAAAAGCTGGACCCTCTACATGTTAGCTGTGTGACATCAGGCAAATCCGATAAGCCTCAGTAGCCCCATTTTTTTTTTTTTTTTAAGATTTATTTTATTGTTTTTGACAGAGAGAGACAGAGAAAGAGAGTAGGGGGAGGGCCCAGAGCAGTCTCCATAGTTGTGCATCATCAGTTTTCAACATGGTTTCATTCCACACAGGTGGGCAGGGGCCGCATGGGCAGAAATCAGGCTGGGGGGCTCTCGCATGGGAGTCATGCCCCAGCAAGAACCAACTGGGGGCCACACCTCTGTTCAGTACATGGATCCACACAGGCCAGGGCCGGGATTCAATCCTCAGTCCCCAGGGCTGCAAAGCTAGCACTCAATCCACTGAGCCATCCCGGCTTCCCCCTATTTTTAAATAGGCATAATAATGATACTCATGTGTGAGGATTAAATGAGATAGTATAGTTAAGTGCTTAGCATAATGCACAACATATCATGAGTGTTCAATATGTTAGCTGTTTTTATTATCTTTTTGTTACTTGTCATATCTGTGTTCACAGCCATTATAGATGAATCTCTCTTTATACTTGGAGAATTAGTCCCAAAAGGGATGACTTACATTTTGTATCCTAGATGTCCCTATCCTACAGAAAAAATTACCACGTACCCACATCACTGGGATAGCTATTGGGCACACAGTGATTCAGTAGAAAAGGAGTCACCTTTCATCCACATGGCTAGCTTTCAAAGCAGTCTCACTGAGGCATTCTAGAAAATGCCATTCAGTGAGCTGGCAAAGCTAAAATATATTTGAACCTAGCTATAATAATACTAGTTCTATTACCAAACTTTTATTTTATACCTTGATCCAAGTGATTTTGGGGGGAGTGGAGAAGTGGGAGCCTTAAGAGACATTTCCCTTTTGGTAAATAAGAACAACAACAGCAATAATAATACTTGCTGATTGGTTACTTCCCCATTCAATCCCGCCCATTCTGTCTAAATTTCATTTTCATCTGTTTAAATCAACAACAAAATGAAAAAATTTTTAAAAGGGAAGTTTAAAATTTCTTAAGGGGCCCATATATTAATAAACTAAGCAGTTTAAACAGTGGGAGCCTCATCACTGCTCTCTGGCTTATCCTAAGTTTTCATTACCCTCGTTTCACAATTTTTTTTTTTATTCACAGTACATAATTTATTAGATTTGAGGGTTTCTGAGGGGTCAAAGAGTTAATATTTCTTCTTTTTATTTATTGGTAAATTTATTAGGGTGACATTGGTTAGTAAAAATTACATAGGTTCCAGGTGTACAACTCTATAGTACTATAGTATTTTTTTCTATGTGTTACAGCATCTGTTCACCCAGAGTCAGCTTTCTTTCCATCACCATATATTTAGTTCCCCCTCCATAACTTTTGTTGAGGACGCAAAACACACAGTCATTTAATTATCCAATGCCAGTATATGCTTCTTATAAAATGAAGCAGGGAAGTATTTTTCTTGGAGCACGTGTTGTGTGGCCAAAGACAACAAATATCTTCTATAAGAGAAAGAAGTAAGAAAGGAAGACCATAAGACGTTACCTTATGTGGCCACTAATCAGTTTTATCCAGGTCCTCCTCCCACTGTATCCTGCCAAACCTTGACCCAGGGTTTGGGACCTAATGCCACAATAAAGAGCCAGGAAATAACTCAGTTATTTGGCAAGTTATGATTACTTGATTTGAAGAATATCCTTTTCTTCTGTTATTTTTTACTCTAAAGCTCTTTCCCATAAGTTTCATAAGGAAACATTTAGATTCCTCATCACTGTATAATCTTCAAAAACAAACAACTAAAATCCAGTTCCCTTGGCTTAATTTTAATGAGGGAATGCAACAAACATCAATCCAGAATTACACAAACCAGAACAACATTTTGAAAAAAATGTTAGTTGGCAGCATAACAAAGCACACACTGATAAGTAATGCAAACTTTCCTGTTTAGATTAAATAATGTTTGTTTATGTCAGTGTTTTACTTTTTATTAAGCTAAAAGACTCACATTTTTGTTAGATGCTTTCATAATTTGGAATATACAACTTCCAGCTTCTCCTGGGTCAGGGGTTTGTCAGAATATAGTGAGAGTAGAACCTGAGTAAAATATATTAGTGGCCACATAAGATAATGTCTCTCTTCTTCTTTTCTTACTTATGTAAACATTTTGCCTTTTGTAAAAGACATGTGTTGTTTTTGGCCACACAGGTGTGCTTCAAGAAAATACTTTGCTGTTTCATTGTATAGGAAAATACTGGTATTGGGTGAAGAAAATTAAATAACATGTACTTGAGTCCTCAGAAATATTATTTTATTATATTTTATTTTAAGACACTGTATTTGTCATATTTATTTATTTATTTATTTTTTTTTTTTAAATTTTATTTATTTATTTATTTATTTTTGACAGGGAGAGAGATATACAGAGACAGAGAGAGAACTAAACTGGGGGAGTTCCCAGTTCAGCATATGGTTCCGCACGGGCCGGGGCCGGGATTCGATCCCTGGTCCCCAGCGCTGCAAAGTGAGCGCTTAACCCACTGAGCCATCCCGGCTTCCCCTTGTCATATTTATATATAGTCATTCTTGTTATTTCATTATTTGTTAAGTTGTTAATCATTCAAAAAAATTGGAATTAATCTTCAAGCTTTGATAAAATGCATTATAAATACATGTCTCATATTAATAGAGACTGTCTTGGAGGTGAGGCTGGGCAGGGAGTATAATTCCTAAGAGCAAGGGTTCTAGAGTTCCCTACAAATCTTTGTCTCCCAGACAAGTTTTGCTGTGGCTAAAATAGCAGGGCTCTGTTCATTTTATGTCTTGTAAAATATAGGAAAGGTTTGGGAGCCTTTGCACTTCAGGATTCATTGCTGAGCAGAGAGCCACAAAGTATTTCAGTATTTTCCCCCTGTATCCCAACGATAGCACCAATCGTTGTGTTCCATGAGGACCTAAGTACTCATCAATCAAATGGGATGATAGATTGACCAAAGGAAACCTTAGAGTTTTTACAGGATGATGTTATTCTATAATATGCAAAAAGCATATTTATTTCTCGTCTGCACCAAAATTAAAGACAAGGAGAATCCTTCCATGATCATGCCCTAAAAGTAATAAAAATTCTCTAATTTTAGACCCATCTCTACTCTTCACCATAGTTTTACACAAAATTTAAAATGTATTTCAGTACCAACATTTTGCACCAATGAATACAAACACAGTTTTAGAGGATGAAATCTAAAAGTGTGAAAAAGAAAATGTTTCCATTTTTCCATAGAAAGAGAAGAAAATCACTAGAAAAAGATTCTTGAATTTGGGGGGGGGGGTTATTCTAAAGCTTTTATTTATAGAAATTATCTCATTTTCAAAGAAACATCCTCAGATCTTTCCAACTAGAGAATATTTATTAAGTCATGACTTTTATTTTTACATTTACTATCTTTTTAACACCAGAAGCATTTCTAATGCTGAAAAAAAAACATTTCTCATCTGAGGCTTTACCATATATATATATTTTTTTAATCAAGAAATCAAGCTATAAGATCATTAGGCAAGAATAGATTACAAGGTTCTCTTTTTAGTAATGGCAGACTAGCTCATATTAGACCAGTCCTCCCAAAGTAACAATGATGAACTCTGGACAAAACACAGGAAACAGTATCTCCAGCCAATTCAGAGTGGTCATAAGCAGGCAAAAACTGGAGGTGGTCAACATTTAGAGAAAATGTCTGGCACTGGCTAATTGCCCGTTTTCTATGTCCTTTAGCCTGAGGGCAGTCCACAATTGATGCCACAAGAAGATGGCTAGCTAATAAATCAGAAGGCAGAATGTCCCCTCCCATGGTCCCCTCTTCTCACCTCTCTCACCACAATTTCGTTTTACCTGTCCTGGCAACCATTTTTTTCTGTTTATTTTTCCCTACCTCTCAATTCTCTGATCTCTTCTTGTTACCTTTAAGGCTGTAGTGACTGGCACCTGTGTCAAAGTCTCATTGGAGAGCTACGTATGTCTATTCCTCAAAGTTAGAAGCACAGACAAAAGAATTTCTAATCAGGAGACATGGGGATGAAGAAGACAAAAGGGAGTGGAAAGAGAAGAAAGGGGATGCTTCTTTGAACATGTGTTGCCTACCAATTCCATGGGATAAGCACAAACGCCCCTTCATTTCCATTAAAACTCCCCTTGCCCCAACCAGCCTATAAACAGTTGCAGCTGCCTACGATGACATCCAAGGATTTCAGTTCCAACTTTCTCTGATTTTACAGCCTCTGCAAGTGGGTTTCAAAGCTCTTCCCCAGAGCTATCCCAGCAGCTCGGGGTGCCGGAGCCTCCTCGCTCCAAGTCCCTGAATTTGTCAATGACCATGGTGTTAGCCTGGACTGGAGGGTGGCTGATTAGAACGCAGGAGGTGGGAAAGCAGCAAGCACCGAAGATACATTAATTAATTATGGCAGCGTGTGCAGTTATGCTCACATCAAAGCCAGCAGCGTGAAGAGCTCTTTGATCCCCAGTTCAGTACCCTTTCAAGTTGTTCCCTTTTTCCGGCCCAGTAAGTTCTGGCTTCTTTTCCCTCAATTTCTCGGGAGAATTCTAATAAGAGTGACCTCCAGCCCCCTCCACCCACCCGATGGTGACCAGGAGTGGGGCTGGAACAACCATCCTGCACACACAGTTAGCTGCCTGCCTCTCAGCATTGCAAAAGGTCTCCAGTACATAAAATGTTATCACAGTGCTCCTTTTTACAGCAGCTTCTACACCAGGAGACCTATACCAGAACGTTCTCTGCAGTGTTACTGACATGACCCAGATATGAGAAACAGCTCAAATGTCCAGAAACAACAGAATGGAAACAATGTGTCCTAACAATGAAATCCTATATGTATCCATGAAAGTGGACAAACTATAGCTCCATGGAACCACAGAGATGCATCTCACAGACATAAGATGGGGTGAAAGAAACTAGCAGTAAAATAATATATGCTGTTTATTCCAAGTTATAAAAATGTTAAAGCATGAAAGACTCAAATACAGTGTTTTCTAGATGCATGGTTAGGTGGCAAAGGCATAAAAAGAAGCAAGGAGACAATGAGTGTTAAAACCAGGGAGGACAGGGAAAGCCGGGACGGCTCAGCGGGTTGAGCGCTCGCTTTGAGGCCATGAGGACCGAGGATCGAATCCCGGCTCCGGCCCAGGCAGGACCCACATGCTGAACTGGGGAGTTCCCACAGTTCGGTTCTCTAACTGTCTCTGTCTCTGTCTCTCTCTCTATCTGTCAAAAAGTAAAATAGAAATAA
>PVKE010040686.1:0-14465 GCA_004027555.1 Craseonycteris thonglongyai
ATAGAGAGTAATTATTTTATCTTCAGTGCATATTTATTTTTATTTTACTTTTGACAGATAGAGAGAGAGACAGAGACAGAGACAGCTAGAGAACCAAACTGTGGGAACTCCCCAGTTCAGCATGTGGGTCCGCCTGGGCCGGAGCCGGGATTCGATCCTCGGTCCTCGGGGCCTCAAAGCGAGCGCTCAACCCGCTGAGTCGTCCCGGCATTCCCTTTAACCCTTTTTTAAAAAGATTTCTTTCATAGTTTGAGAGAAGGTGGGAGTGAAGGGAGGGAGGGCCCAGAGCAGTCTCCACAGCTGCACATCATTAGTTGTGACATGATTTCACTTCACACAGGTGGATCTGGGGCCGAGTGGGGTGGGAACCAAACTGGGGGCCTCCCACATGGGAGGCGAGAACCTTTGCCTCCACCCCAGTGATTACCACGGGCCTGGGCTGGGATTCAAGCCCCAGACATTGTGGCTGCAAGGCAAGTGCTCAACCTGCGGAGCTGTCCCAGCATCCCATTTTAACCATTTTTTAAGTGTACAATTCAGTAGCATTAATTACATTCAAAATGTTGTGCAACCATCCCTACTTTTGGGAGCTTTTGATGCTTCAAGTTAGACATGTAAAATGGAAATAATATTATATGGGTCTGTTATTTTCTGGTAGTAGCTGAAAGTTGGGAACATGGGGAAAAAATAAACTTGAAATCTAGACTCATCCTTAATGATGAAATGTGGCTAGAAACACCTTGCAGAGGCATATCCACTGAAAGAGCAAGAACTGCAAAAAATTGGGATACCAGGATAGCTCAACAGGTTGAGTGCTTGCCTTGCAACCATGAGGTCCGGGGATCCAGTCCTGGCCCTTGCCCATGCAAACCCCTATGCTGAATTGCTGTGCAACTGGTAATCGCCAAGAAGGCAGGGAGGGTTCTCCCCTCCCATTGGGGAAGCCCCAAGTTTGGTTCCGCCCAGTGCAGCCCCACATCCACCTGTGTGGAATGGAGTTGTGTCAAAAAACTAATGATGTACAACTACGAAGACAGCTCTGGGCCTTCCCCCTTCTCTCTGTCACTTTGTGTCTCTCACCTCTCAAACAATAAAAATAAACCTTTATTATAAAAAAGAATTGCAGAAAATTAGAATAATTTCTGAAAGAGAGGATAAAAGTTCAGAACAACTTTGGTTACAAAGACTAGGAATAAAATTTGCTGAGGCTTATAAGGAATGAAGGACGACTCACGGTACGAGAATAGTATCTCGGAGTGGTTATGAAATAGTCTTGGGGGGGATGTCTGGATAGCTGAACAGGTTGAGCATTTGCCTTGCAACCGCGAAATCTGGGGTACGATATCTAGCTGCGGTCAGTGCAAACCCATATAGTGAACTTCGGGCAGCTGGTGGCCCCCGTGATAGCACAGTGGTGAAGGTTCCCACGCGTGCACGGCCTCACACCCACCTGTGCGGAATGAAACTGTCAGAACTAATGGTGCACAACTATGGAGACTGCTCTGGGCCCTCCTCCTTCTCTCTCACCTTCTCTCATAAAATAAAATAAGTCCTAAAAAAGAAAGGAAATAGGCTTGTAATACAATGGACCAGGGAGAAGCAACTGGGAGTTTCTAAGAGTTTAGGACAGAGACTTGAGGTTGGAGGGAAGAGCTTGGTGGAATTTGAGAGCTAAGCAGAAGGCACGAATTCAGAAAAGCCTGACCTGGCAAAAGTATGTGTGTAATTCATAGGGCTCCAGAGTAAGGAGAACCTGCTTTAGCAATATTGGCAGAGGTAGGGGTGGAGTGAAGGCTTAGTAGGGGAACAGGGAAGGCAGGAGTTGAGGTTTAATGAGAAACTCTGAGAAGGCAGAGCTAATTTGGTGGGAGATGGTGTAATTTCAGAGGTTCCTGGAAAGATTGCGGAACCAGTTGGGTTCTGGCAAGGGTTCATTTTTAGGAAAGTCAGAAGACAGCCCAGCGGGCGGTTACAGCTCAGCTGTCAATACAGCTCAAGGGAGCGGGCGAGCTTTCTGAGTCGGTGGGTTTGCAAAGACCGTGCTGCCGGCGACACGCCGCTTGTCGCGCGCGACCAGAAGGCGCCGGAAAGCGACGGCTGGCGTGAGGCTGGGTGACGGGCGCCGTGGGCCTCACGCAGGCCCCGCCCCTGGCGCACGCCATCAGCACGCGCCGCGCTGCCGGGTGTCACTGCACCCGCGGGTGCGGCGGTCGGCGCCCTGTCACCGCCGGCGATGGCCACGGTCCCGGCGCTCCGCTTGTGAATTGGCAACCAAAGTTCCCGACACCGCTCTGGTCCTGATGGCGGCGGCGGCGGCCTTGGCAGCGGCCGATCCCCCGCCCGCGGTGCCGCCGGCGGCAGGAGCCGGGGGATCCACTGCCCGCCGAGACTTCTATTGGCTGCGGTCTTTCCTGGCCGGAGGTGGGTGTCCGCCAGGAGCCCGCGAGCCCGCCCCGGGGGGCAGGGGCAGAACCTGGGCAGAGCGGCTGCAGGCGGCCGCGATGACATTTTTGGACAATGGCTGCTTCAATGCTCAGCCAGATGATTACCCTGACCTACTGTCACCTTTTTCTAATTAAGGGTCACTTGACTAGTGACAGCAGGATCGTGCAGAGGAAGGGCTTCTAGCTGTCGTGGGGCTACTGTGGAGGTGGAAGGGCTGGATCAGGCACCCATTCTTCGGGGTTGGATGGCAGGAAAAAGCGGGTAGTCTCTTATAAAGACCCCAGGGTTTCAGTGAAACTTGCGCGGCACCGCTTTCTTTTATAAAGACCATAGGTAGCTGACTGATTGCAGAATTAGATTGTGCTGTTTACTGAAAACAAATATTGGAGTTCAGCTTTTTAAACATGACTGGGAAATTGTGCAAAACTGTTTACAACCAAAACTGGTTCCAGTGACCCTAGTAAACTCTGCTACAGCTACTTGACAGACAGCTGGTGTGACTACTATTGGTATGACTGTTGGGCCAGAAGGTTGTCTCTTAGAAATTTCCTCTGCCTTCCCATAAAGAGGTGTTTCAATCTCTACCCTTTCCTTTTTTTTTTTTTTAAAGATCTATTTTATTGATTTTTGACAGAGAGAAACAGAGGCAGAGAGAAGGAGGAGGGCCCAGAGCAGTCTCCATAGTTGACATTAGTTTTCCACATAGTTTCACTCCACAGGCGGGCACAGGGCTGCGCAGGGCAGGAACTGGACCAGGAGCCTCCCACATAGGTCCCAGCAAGAACTGAACTGGGGGCACACCCCAGTTCAGCATGTGGGTCCACATGGGCCGGGCTGGGATTCAATCCTCGGTCCTTGGGGCTTCAAAGTGAGCGCTTTACCCACTGAGCCATCCCAGCTTTCCCTTTTTTCTTTTTTTAATGATTTATTTTATTGTTTGAGAGGTGAGAGAGAGAAAGAAGAGGGAAGGACCCAGAGCAGTCTCCATAGTTGTACATAATTAGTTGTGACAGAGTTTCATTCCACACAGGTGGACGTGGGGCTGCACTGGGCTGGAACTGAACTGGGGACCTCCCACCTGGGAGGCAAGGACATTCACAACCTGGCAGTTACCAGTTGTGCCACAGTTCAGCATATGGGTTTGCATGGGCCAAGGCTGCGATTTGATCCCAGGACCTTGTCTGGATTGTCATCACTTAATTATTTGTTAAGGCTGGGAATTAAAAAAAAAAATTCCACAGTATAAGGACTTGTAGAAAGATAGTATTTGTATGCTTCAGTAGTATTAAGAATTTAGTTATTTTGAACTGCTGATAAAAAGGACATTCATTCATTTATACCAGGAACATTTGAGTGCCTACTCTGTGCCTGCTACTTGCTCAATTACAACATGGAACAAAACAACAATCCAGCACTTTACATTGGTTGGGGCATTGTGGGGAGAAAGACAATAAATAAAATGAAAAAGTAAGTTCGTGTGTTAGAAGGTGGTGTGTGCAATTGGAAGAAGTAAAAGGGAGGCTGAGGCAAGGAGATGGAGAGGTTAATTAGCATGTATTAAATAAGGTACTTATGATAAATCAGACTTGAAGAAGAGAGGAAGTTTAGCAAGTTAATATCTGAGGAGAAGCATTTCAGGTGGAGAGAAAAGTTAAAGCAAAGCTTCAAAGTAGGAGAGGGCCTAGTCTGTTCAAAGAATAGCAGTGGGACTTACACTTATGTGGCTAGAGCCAAGTGATGTTAGTGGGGCAAGGAGGTTGGTGAGGTAGAGGGGCAGAAAATAAAGGGCCTTGCATACCATTGTAAAGATTCTGATTTACTTGGAGTAAAGTAGGGAGCCATTACAGTAGTTGAGCAAAGAAGTGACATGGTAGGACATATTTCAAAAGGATCACTTTGGCTTCTTATTGAGAATAACTGTAGAAGGGTAAATATGGAAGCAAGGAGACCAATTTGGAGATTGTTAAAATAATTCATATGATAAACGGTGGCTTGTATCAGGTTAGTAACAGGAAAGGTGGTGAAAAATTTTGATGATCTGGATACAGTTAGAACTAATAGGATTTTCTCACAGATTAGAGATGGAGAAAGGAAGAGTGGCTGACTTTGAAAAAATAAATGTCAAGGGTGGCTGACTTTGGTCTGAGGAGACAAAAGGATGAAGCTCTCATTGCCTAAAATGGGAAGGCTGTAGTTGGAGCAACTTTCATGATGGTTGTGGGTGGGGTGGGGGTAGAGGAAGATGAGTTCTGTTTTGGACATGTTACATTTTGTGATGTTGGCTAGACATTGAAGTAGAATCATGGTGTGTTTGTGAGGATAGCAACCAGGACTCTCATATGCTGCTGGGTAGTAATGTAAATTGGTACAACCATTTTGGAGAACTAGTTAAGCAGTTATCTATGAAGTGAACATTGGTATGCCATATGCTCCAGCAGTTCCACTCCTAAGTAAAGGGTGTCCCAAAATTCATGCAAGAAGTAATTTTGATAGAAAATACAGGTTTAAAATTAAAAATTGTAAATTTTCATTGCTCAACAATGAAAACGTGTTGTTCTTTTATGTAGCGCTCCATTTTTAATAACCCTGAACTGTCAGCTGTCACACTGTCTTTTTTTTCGTTGGCAACATTTTACCGCAGAAATGACACAAAATTCAAATCTTGTGTGAATTTTGGGACACCCTTTATATACCAACATAAAAATTTATCTTTTTGTTTTTTAAGATTTATTTTATTGTTTGTGAGGAGATGGTGAGAGAGAGAGAGAGAGAGAGAAAGAAAGAAAAAAGGGGGGAGGGCCCAGAGCAGTCTCCATAGTTGTACATCATTAGTTGTGACAGTTTCATTCTACACAGATGGATGTGGGGCTGCGTGGGGTGGGAACTGAACTTGGGACCTCTCACATGGGAGGCAAGAACCTTTGTTACTGTGCTATCACAGCAGCTACCATTTGCACTGCCGTTCATCATATGGGTTTGCGCGGGCTGGGGCTGCGACTGGGGCTGGGACTTGATCCCTAGACCCTTCAGTTTCAAGGCAGGTGCCCAACCTGCTGAACTATCCTGGCATCCCCACCAATATATATATTTCTGTTCATGACTATGATATTCATGGTAGCCCCAAACCAGAAGCAACCCAAATGCCCATCAAGGCTAGACTATCTAACCAAAATATGGTACAATCACACAATGAAATACAATGTAGCACTGAAAATCAATGAATTCCTGCCACACACAACAATATGGACGAATCTTACAAGCATAATACTAAACAGAAGAAGCCAGATACAAAGCAAGCCACACTGTAATTTTATTTGTATAAAGTTCAAAAAGTGTCAAAACTAAGTCCACGTTGTTAGAAGTCAAAAGTTAGAAGTCAGAAGTCAGTTGTCTCTGAGAAGAAGGGGCAATTAGTGATTTGAGGAGCACAGAAGGACTTCTGGGCAGTAGGTAATATTCCATTTGTTGATTTGGGTGGTCCTTACATGGTTATATTCACCTTGCAATAATTCATTAAGTGGCATACTTATAATTTGTGCACCTTTTTCTATGTATCTTACAATTAGTTACGACATAAAATCTATTAAAAGTAGGAAAAGAGGGCCAGGATAGCTCAGCAGGCTGAGTGAACACTTGCCTTGCAACTGCGAGTTCCAGGGATCAAATCCCGGCCTGGGCCCGTGCCAGCCTCTATGCCGAACTTCTGTGCAGCTGGTAACCACTAGAATGATGGTGAAGGTTCTCACCTTCCATGTGGGTGGTCCCCGGTTCAGTTCCCACCCCATGCAGCCCCACATCCACCTGTGTAGAATGAAACTATGTCACAACTAATGATGTACAACTATGGAGACTGCTCTGGGCCCTCCCCCATCTCTCTTTCTCTCTTTCCTTCTCTCAAACAATAAAATAAATCTTTAAAAAATAAAAAGAGGAAAAGAATTGGAGACAGCAATATCACATATTGCAAAAGAATCTTTTTTTTAATAATTTTTTTAAAGTTATTTTTATGTATCTATTTATTTATTTTATTTTTTTATTGTTTTTGATAGAGAGAGAGAGAGAGAGAGAGATACAGAGATACAGAAACAGAGAGAGAACCGAAATGGGGGAACTCCCCAATTCAGTATATGGGTCTGCAAGGGCCGGAGCTGGGATTCCATCCTCGGTCCCTGGCGCTGCAAAGTGAGCACTTAACCCACTGAGCCATCCCGGCTTCCCCATGCAAAAGAATCCTGATATGCTGTTTATTTTTTAGAAGCTTGCATAGTTTTTTGTTTGTTTTTACTTTACATAGTTTTGTGTATTAAAATAAGGCTCATTAAGGTATCATTTATAAACAATAAAATTCATCCTTAAATTAAATGCATTTTCAACTTATGATATTTGAAATTTATGATGGGTTTATTGTGAAATAACTCCAGCATAAGTCAAGGAGCATTTGTATATGTAAGGTACTTTACAACATGCCTTAGTTCATTTGGATTGGCTTATAAACAACATTTATTTTTTCATAGTTCTTAAAGCTGGCAAGTCAAAGGTCATGACATCAGCAGGTTCAGTGTCTGGTGAGGATTTGCTTCCTCATAAACAGCACCTTCTTGCTGTGTTTTCACAAGATGGAGCCTCTAATCCTGTTCTTGAGGGCTCTGCCCTCATGACCTAATTACCTCCTAAAATTCCCACCTCTAACATTTTATTATTTATTTATTTATTTATTTATTTAAATTATTTTTTACAGAGAGAGAGGAGGGACATACAGAGACAGAGAGAGAACTGAACTGGGGGAACTCCCCAGTTCAGCACATGGGTCCACAGGTCGAGGCTGGGATTCGATCCTCGGTCCCCGGCGCTGCAAAGTGAGCGCTCAACCCACTGAGCCATCCCGGCTTCCCCCCACCTCTAAATACCATCGCATGGGAAATTAATTTCCAACATAAAAATTTTGGGGAGGATACAAACAACGTAGGAAAAAGTCTTTCTATATTGTCACCTTAGAAGCATGCCAAGCTAGGAGGGCCTATATGTATGCACTTCACTGTCATTCACACGTCTACACAGTGGCATATGGTAGGGACTAAATACCTAATTGCTGAATGTATGAAGGAATGACTAGTTTTTTGGGTAAAAGTTGGTTGTTTCGATGTAAAAATTATGTGTAAGAAGAGGAGATTACTTCAAACAGAGCTTTGCAGTTGAGTAAATACCTTCAAATGTCTGTCTCCATAAACACATTTAAGTAAGATTCCCAGTGTTTATCAGGTGTCAGGTGGCAGATTTACATTCATGTATGACATGTTCAATTAAATTACAGGGAATGAGGGCTAATCATCTGCATATCCCTGCCACTGGGCAATTCTACCCATAGAGACCAAATTAGAGATCACAGGGTGTGTTGGCTGAGCAAATAATGCTTTGCATCTGAAAAGAAATGGTGTGCAATTTCTTTATGATCTCCTAAATTTTTTTTAGGTATTGCCGGATGCTGTGCTAAAACAACAGTTGCCCCTTTGGATCGAGTAAAGGTTTTGTTACAAGCTCACAATCACCATTATAAACATTTAGGTGAGTTAATAGATGCTATTGCTGCAAATGAATGAAAACATTATCTGTCTTGGTTTCTAGTTGTGAGTTATAGTAGAAAGAGGACATAAAAAGGTGTTCAAGTTTTTTTTTTGGGGGGGAGGAGCGAGGATTTTGCAAGGGATGTATCTCATATGCATTTTAATATTTGCAATAGTGGTCATATATTATCATTTTAGGGTACTGATATTCTCTAAACCAAAATCTTTAAATCATTGAAGTACGTACTGCTTGTTTATTGGGATTGATGTGTCACATCTTTGACAGACACACATTAACAGCTTAGTCTGATTTTTAAAAACAGTCCAATTAGTGATGGAGATAAGGTTTATTCCTTTAAACACTTAGTGAAACATGCCTTCTAGAAATCTTAGTGCAAGCAGAATCCAGTGCAATTAGTATATATGGGTACATTTGCATTGTTAAAAAAATACCAAGCCCTTAGTTGTTCATTACAAACATAAAAATTAGCCATTTAATTAACATGGACATTAATAATATGTCATTGGTGGGAGTAAGAATTTTTTATAGCTCTTTTGGAGGGCATTTTGGTAATATGCATAAAAAAGATACATACTCTTTGGCTTTGCAGTTGTAGTTCTAGGATGTTATTTTATTTTATTTTATTACTGTTTTTGACAGAGAGAGAGAGAGATACAGAGACAGAGAGAGAACTTACAGAGACAGAGAGAGAACTGAACTGGGGGAACTCCCCAGTTCAGCACATGGGTCCGCACGGGCTGGGGCTGGGATCCTCGGTCCCTGGTGCTGCAAAGTGAGCGCTTAACCCACTGAGCCATCCCGGCTTCCCCTAGGATGTTATTTTAAGGAAGTACTAATCAAAACTGTACTCAAAGATGTATATATTAAAAGAATCAAATCATTATGTTAAAAAAGCAAAATGTAAGTCCATGTTATAGACTTATTTTGCAGCCATAAAAATTGCAAAATAATATTGACTAGGAAAAATGTTCATAATATATTAGTTAAATGAAAGAAATATTACAAAATGGTTGAATCATGATAGCATTTTATAGAAGTAAACATGTACTTAGACAAAAGGCTGGAAGGGCAAACATTAACATTGAGCGGTTAATTTTCAATGGTGAGATTAGAGGAAATATTTTTCTTCTAAGCTGATTTGTAATATATATTGAACATATATTACATTTTCAATTAGAGGGAAAAAGATTTAAAAGATAAAAATTAATGTGGGCAAAGACCAAGAAAAAAAATAGGTCAAGGCAACTAACTCATACCACTCCATTGCTTTGCAGTTTCATGCTTCAATAGATAGGAGTGATGTGTACTCTGTATGATCTGTGTAGCATGAGTGTATAAGAAAGGTGGTTAACAGAGTGAGTAAGAATAAATTATTTTTTCAATTGGGTTTTTAAACATGATTTTTCTCAAAAAATGGAATGGATATTCATGTATGAATTGTAGCTCGTTTTCCTCTCAATATTTTCAATACCACGTCTGGACTCAAAATTGAAAGAAAAAATTGCTACCATCTCTGTGTCCAGCAATGAATTGTATATCTTCACATTGTACTGCTCATGTATAGAAAGAATCAGACCTTTGAACTTATTGAGAGATTATATAAAACCAGAAAGGAATGAAATTATTTTCTTTGTTATCTGAATTGAGGGTGAAATGGAGGTGAATTATATTACCCAGTATCTTGGGGTGCTTTACAATGACCCAACATATGAATGTCTGAGCAGGATTGTTTTATTACTTTAACCTCCTCCCCATGCTGTTGTATGCTGTTTTGTTTCCTGATTTGTAATCATTCGATTACATATTCACATTAGATTTCACGCTCTACAGGGCTGCAAGCCACGGGTTACAGCTTACCCTATAAGGCATGCAAAATTTGAAATGGAATTCCTGGAGTGTAACAAGAACTATTGGTGTAGTATATAGAGTTTCATGTACGTATCTTTAGCCAAAACTAAAAAAGGTGTTTTGGCTTTTTATTTTTTTTATTATTTTGGACATTTTATTCTAGGTACCTCCCTTTTTATATGTATGCATAAGAACATTAAGGTAGTTTAAAAATTCTTATATATTTTATTTTTATTTATTTACTTATTTTGACAGAGGAGAGAGCGAGAGAGATATACAGAGACAGAGAGAGAACTGAACTAGGGGAGCTCCCAGTTCAGCATATGGTTCCGCACGGGCCGGGGCCGGGATTCAATCCTCGGTCCCCAGTGCTGCAAAGTGAGCGCCTAACCCACTGAGCCATCCTGGCTTCCCCAATTCTTATATTTTTAAGCATGAATTTTCACAATCAAAGATGAAGATGTGCTATTGAATAAAACTTCTTTAGCTTTTAAAAAATGTGATACTACTTACAAAGGCATCAAAAACTATATTTTGTTTTTTATTTTGTTACTTTTCAATTACAATTGACATTCAATATTATTTTATATTTTTTAAAGAATCTTATTAAAAAAATTTTGTTTGAGAGAAGATGAGAGAGAGAGACAGAGAGAGAGAGAGAGAGAAAGAGAAAGAGAGAGAAAGGGGGAGAGCACAGAGCAGTTTCCATAAGTGTACATCTTTAGTTGTGACATGGTTTCAGTCTACACAGGTGGATGTGGGGCCGTGCAGGGTGGGAAGTGAATCAGGGGCTTTCTGCACGAGAGGTGAGAACCTTCGCTGCCACCCTTGTGGTTACCAGTTGCTCCGCAGTTCAGCATATGGACCTCACGGTTACAAGGCAAGCGCTCAACCTGCTGAGCTATCCCAGCATTCCCAATATTATTTTATATTAGTTTCAGACAAAACTGCTTTTTATTTTGAATCAAAATTATTGTGGCCAAATGAAAGGGAAGGAGTATGGTCATTAGAAATTCTTCTTTCCTCAGTTTGCAATGTTAGTGTAAAGAATCTTTTCCTGTAATATATTATAAATCTTTGACCTCCACTTAGCATTATACAAATATCATATAAAAAAATCGGTAGGTAAATCAGATTCTTTTTTTTTTTTTTTTAAAGTGATTTGAATTGCTTTTGTAAGCTTATGTGATTTTATAAACTTATTTATTTATTCTTGACAGAGAGAGAGAGAGAGAGAGAGATACAGAGACAGAGAGAGAACTGAACTGGGGGAGCTCCCAGTTCAACATATGGTTCCGCACGGCCGGGGCCGGGATTCGATCCCTGGTCTCCGGCGCTGCAAAGCGAGCTCTTAACCCACTGAGCCACCCCGGCTTCCCCTAAATCAGATTCTTTAAAAGTCTTTATTTTAACTTTGTTGCTTTTACTTTTACATTTTGTTTATTTTTATTTTTTTGAATGTATAATATTTTCACAAGCCCATAATTCAAAAAGGACAAAAGCAAGTATATTGTTCCCTTATTCTTTTCTTGGAATCAAGCATTTTTACAAGTTTCTTCCATTTTCTTTCAGAGCTAATGAATACAAACATAAGTATATGCTTATGTTTTACCAAATGTTAGTTCCTTCTAATCCTAGTTTGATAAAATAAGTGAAGATACAGAGAAGAATTTAAATAACATAAGCTTGATATAACAGATACACAGGGACTTTGTGCCCTACAGGGAATACATATTCTTTCCAAACATTTTTGTAACATTTGCAAAAATTGGTCCATTGTTATGTCAGAAAGAAAATCTCTATAAATAAGTATGGATGGTGTCAGATGGGTATTATATATATATCAGGGTGATCACTTCCTAAGTTATATAAATATCCAATTACTATGCTATACACTGGAAAGTAATGTAATAGTGTATGTCAATAATTAAAAAAATTATTAAAAAGAAAAAAAATCTTGAGATCATCACGCTAAGCCAAATCAGCCAGATAGAAAAAGCTAAGAACCACATGACTTCATTCACATGTGGAATACAAAACTGAAGCAACAAAGAAACAAAATCTCATGGACACAGTCGATAGTTAAGTGGTTACTTGAGGATAAGGGAGTCGGGGAGTGGGAGATGAGGGAGGGGGAGCTAAATATATGGTGGTGGAAAGAGTTGTATACCTGGAATCTATGTGGTTATTACTGACCAATATAACCCTAATAAATTTAAGAATAAAAAAAGAAGAAAAGCTCGATCCATTTCCCAAAGTGAAAATAGTAGACTGTCGGTTGAAGTAAAAAAACAAAATAAAACATTATCTCAGTGGATCTTTAAAGATTTATTTTTATTGTCTTTGACAGAGGGAGAGAGATATAGAGACAGAGAGAAGGGGGAGGGCCCAGAACAGTCTCCATAGTTGCACATCATTGGTTTTTCCACATAGTTTCATTCTACATATGGGCATGGGGCTGCACAGGGCAGGAACTGGGCTAGGGTCTCACCCGGGTGAGAACCGAGTTGAGGGCACTCCTCAGTTCAGCATATGGGTTCGCAGGGGCCGGGGGCGGGATTTGATCCTTGGTCCCCAGGGCTGCAAAGTGAGTTTAACCCATTGAGCCATCCCGGCTTCCCGTCGGTGGATCTTTAAAAGCCAATTGAAAACATTCAACATCTATTTTTCATTTGTTTGTCTTCCTCTGTTATTTCAAGTGAGATCTTTTTCTTGTAAGAAGCATATGGTTAACTAGGACTTCTTAACAGAAGTTGAGAATCTTTGGCTTTTAATAGAGGAATTTGTCATGTAGGGGATTTTTGTTGTTTGTTTTTGCAACCATTGAGTTATTCACTCACATTCTTATTTTAAATAATTTTTTTTTAAATTTTTTAATTGTTTTTGAGAGAGAGAGAGAGAGAGATACAGAGACAGAGAGAACTGGGGGAACTCCCCAGTTCAGCACATGGGTCTGCACGGGCCAGCGCTGGGGGCCGGGATTTGATTCTCGGTCCCGGCTCTGCAAAGTGAGCGCTTAACCCACTGAGCCATCCCGGCTTCCCCCACATTCTTATTTTAAAGATTTATTTTTATTGTTTTTGACAAAGAGACAGACAGACAGAGACAGAGAAAAAGGGGAGGACCCAGAGCAGCCTCCATAGTTGACAGCATCACCTTTCTGTATACCGGTAGTTTCACTCCACAGGTGGGCGCAGGGCTGCGCAGGGCCACTGGACTGGGAACTTCCCAAATGGGCCCCGGCAAGAACTGAACTGGGGGCACACCCCAGTCCAGCATATGGGTCAGCCTAGGCCCAGGCCAGGATTTGATCCTTGGGCTCCAGGGCTGCAAAGCGAGCGATTAACCCACTGAGCCATCCCAGCTTCCCCACATTCTTATTTTATGTTTTTTGTTTATTATGATTTTCTTGTCCTCTCTAGCTGCCCCACCCCTTTGTTTCCTGCATTTCTTTTTTTGAAAGCTATATGTCTGTTTCACTTCTACTAATGGTTTATCTTGAAATGTTTGTGCTATTCAAAGAGTTTTTTTTTTAATTGTTAAATTTATTGGAGTAACTAATCAAAAAGGTTTTGTTTGTTTGATTTTTTTAAAGATTTATGTTTATTGTTTTTGACAGAGAGAGAGAGAGAGAGAGAGAGAGAGAGAGAGAGAGAGAGAGAGAGAGAGAGAGAGAAGGGCAGGGCCCAGAACAGTCTCCATAGTTGCACATCCTTGGTGTTTCCACATAGTTTCATTCCACAGGTGGGCACGGGGCTGCACAGGGCAGGGACTGGGCTGGGGTCTTATATGGGTCCACACAGGCCGGGGCCAGGACTCTATCCTTGGTCCCCAGGGCTGCAAAGTGAGTGCTTAACCCACTGAGCCATCCCGGCTTCCCAAAGAGTTTTAAATAATATAATGGACATGTGGACCCACACAGAGCTTCAGAAATAAACATTATCAACACAGTTGAAACTTCCTCTGTACTTCCGTTATCAGCCTTCTTGTTTCTACTAGGTAGCCATTGTTCTAAATTTGATTACCCTTAAATCATTCTAAATACATTTGAATCAAATCAAACAGAGCTTAATGTTTGCTCCCTCTTCCAGAAAGAGGACATCTTTGATAGAATTTTGGGGGGGGAGTATACTTTTTATTATTCATGTATTTTGGGAGAATTTTACATATATACTTAGCTGTATGTATACATGATAGAATTATTTTTAATAGTGCATTGAGATATGTTTATTAAAAATGCTTTTAGGATATATGCCTTCTTGGATGTTAATAAATGCCTACAATTTTAATTTCTGGGAAGGGATCAAAAAGTTAATTGCATACTAAAATTCAAAGTGAGCCTTGTGATTTACTTTATTTTTTTTTTTTTTAATATTATTATATTTTATTGTTAAATTTAATGGGGTGACATTGGTTGGTAACAATCAGACAGTTTCCCAATGGACAACTCCACATCACATCACCCATACATCGCATTATGTGACCAGCTCCCAGAATCAGGTCCCCCTCCAACCCCATATATCTGGTGCCCACTCCCCCCTCCCCACACAACTCTCCCTCCCCCCTCCCCCCTCCTCCCTCCTCTCCAG
>PVKE010040687.1:0-14486 GCA_004027555.1 Craseonycteris thonglongyai
CAAAAAAAAAAAAAAAAAAAAAAAAAATTTTACCTACCTATCAGATACAGAAATGTTTATTTCATGTATCCAACTGCCTCCCAATTATAGATTTTATGAGGGTCCACTTATCAAATACACAAGTTTCTTCTGTTTCTGTGATGAATTCCTCGTTCAGGCTGTCCTGTATTTCTTCCCATTCAGGCGTCTTCCTTAGTAGCACCCACTTGAACTTCTCATTGTTTCCTACACTGCACTCCCACTTAATGGTATATTCTAAGTTGATTTCATAGAAATTCTCAACTACTTCAACAAACTTAGCCTCATTAATTTCTCCTGAATCTACTAACATTTTCAATTGGTTTTCGACATCAGTAGTTACAAATACTTCACTTTTTCTGGACTAAATTGTTGACACGATTTTCAATGTTTATGGATACTTCTGTAGCTGAAATATTATCTTTTTAAATTAAATTAATATAAGTTTGGAACATAGACACTTGATTTCTTGCAAATGACAACCATGCTTTCAAACAGATTTTCAAATCATTTTTGCAACATAACAGACATTTTTCTTGCAAAAGAAAAATAAGTAAATAAGCCCATTGAACATGCTTAAAATTCTGTCAATTGATGGACTGGACCCAAGGACAAAAATCTCATATTTCCATGCTCTAATGATATAGCATAATTGTTTCATACAAAGTCACAAAAGATTTTCAGTTCTTCAACTCTAATTGTGTATATACGGAAGTATTTGTATAATTTCACCGTAAAATATTCAATATCAATTGGTAAACAGTTGACAGCACATGGGAGACAATTGTGTATAATGAGTGCCCCACAACCAATGCCAATAATTGGCTTCTTTACACGCTGAATGGGGCTTAGCAATCACCTCTTGAGTTCCTCGATGCTGTAGACAAGCAAGGGGGCATAGCCTGATTGTCACCTGGCCCTGACTGGATTAAGTAAATGGAACTTCCTCTTTTGTCACACTAGTAGTTTCACTGCAGGCATTGCTTAGCATTGAGCCTTATGATAAACAACTGCATTCAGTTTTTTCCAAAAAATTAAAAATGGGGCAAAACTAAAAATGGGATGGTCAGGATATATAAAAAAAATGGTTCTGTCTCATTGAAAACACTATGTATCGTCAGTCAATTTTTAAGGTATATGAAGCGTAGTTTTTATCCCAAAATCTTGAAACATGAGGAGTTCTTTAAAAGAAAAAAGGTATTCAGTTGCTGCCTGGCCATGATAAATGACAAATATCTATTACAACTACCATTCAATACCACACTTCCAAAAGTATAATTATAATAACTGGGACTTAAGAAAGAATTTGAGCAAAGAGCAAGCTAGCTGTTTCTTTAAGTAAACAATGACAGTGGTTTCAAAACCTAACCTAATTATTCATCAGAATGATTAGAAAACTTTGTTTAGGTTCCACATGATTTTGATTCAGTAAATTGGAGTCAGAGCCTTAAAACCTGTACTTTTAACAAGATTCCCCATATAATTCAAGTATGATCAGTCTTTAGTTGTTTGGCAACTATTTATTAAAACCTGCCATTAAACTCCTAGCCCACAGAAAGCAAACAGTAGCCTACCTTAGTTTTGCTCCTAAAGTCCAAGAAGTGGCCACATAAAGAATCTATCCTAGTATTCTATAAATTTAGTATGAAAAATACCAAAGTCAAGAAAACTTAATAGGTAATGATTAATTTAAGTCTGGTTTTTCTATTTATATGAGAAACCATTATACAGAACTTTTAAATGGTTATTACAAAGAGTTTTTAATGGCATAGAAAATACCTATTATACAGTATCAAGGGAGAAAAATAGCACAGCAATTAATATTATTGTGTGTGTGTGTGTAACATGCTCTCAACCAAGTAAATTAAATGTACACATAAGTGACAAAAGTAAGATTTAAAGTGTGTATTCCACACTTTCCTTTCTTCGCCCACTAATGGAAGAGAAGTGGAAGATTTAAGCAAGGAAGATAAGTCTGACAACATAATAAAGAGCTGGGGGAGAGGGAAGAGAAAAGACTCCACTTACAGAAGAGAGGAAGTATCTTTTGAGGAATGGCTGGACTTACCAAAGTGGTCCAGTCAGGATTTTTTCAGGAAATTCTGGCACAGACTTTCTCTGCTCTACTATCTACCGAAGAGAAAGCATATAGAACAGAGACAGGGTTTCTCAACCTCAGCACTACTGACATTTTAGGTTGAACCATTCTTAGTTATGGAGAGCAGACCCATATATTCTGGCTCCTACTTACTAGATGCAGGACAGCCCATCCCCCACCCCAGTCATAACAACCAAAAATGTCCTCTAAGGGGCAAAATTACCCACTGTTGAGAACTACTGCCTCAACAGTAATCGCTGAATGTCAACCTGGGCAATCTGAATAGCAAACCCTCCTAAGAACCAAGCCAACTCTGAGCCAGAACTAAGAAATGAAAGAGGGAATAATAGTGTAGGTCACATTGTTGTGCCTAGAAAATACCTTCCCTGTGACCAGACATAACCCGAGCCTTTACATGATCTTACAAATGCCCACATTTATATTTCACTTAAGCTGTTACCTTAGGCAGAAAGAGTAGGGCCATGAGTAGAGAGGGAGAGGAAAGGGAGCAGGAGATGACGGGAGACAGGAGGGAGGAGGTGACAACATCATCCTTAAGAAAGAGTGCAGCTACCAGATCTCCCAGAAGTAGATTTCAGTGGCCGAGAGCAAATCCAGGATGCCATCTTGCCCCTGAAGATTAACTTTAACTAACGATAATGGTTTATAATATTATTAGCATTGCAGTTAGGGAAAACCTCCCACCCCCTACCCCCCTGCATACCACTATGGCAGTTCCAACTGAGCAAAATAAGGATAAAAATTCCTCCTCCCCATGGGAAAGAGCGGTGAGCCAGGACCTGTTAGGAAGCCTATAATAACACCCCTAAGTCTTGAAAATTTTGTGCCTTCATTTTTAGTGAAGTAAATTTCCAAGTCTCATTGTTTTCTGGGGTAGCCGCTCTTCTCTGAGCATGCCAGCTCTCACCTTACGGAGAGTGTACCATCCTTCTTTAATAAAGCCACTACTTGTTTGGCTTCATTGGTGCATCCTTGAATTATTTTCTTTCTTTTTTTTTTAAGATTTTTTTTATTGTTTGAGAGAAGATGAAAGAGAGAGAAGGGGGTAAGGCCCAGAGCAGTCTCCATAGTTGTACATCATTCGTTGTGACATGGTTTCATTTCACACAGGTGGATGTGGGACCACGGGGAGTGGGAACTACACTGAGGGCCTCCCAATGGGAGGTGAGAACCTTCACCGCTGACCCATCCCAGCAGTTACCAGTTGCACCACAGTTCATCATATGGGTTTGCATGAACCCTGGATCTCATGATTGTAAGGCAAGTGCTCAAGCTGTTGAGATATCCTGGCATCTCCTGAATTCCTTCCTGCAAAGAATACCAAGAACCTGTTTTCTGGCAACATCCATGGCAACTATGGAGGAATTCTTCTTTGCGGACATCTAGACTGAATTTTCCATAGTCAGAGCAAAGCCACAAGCCATTTTTGCTCTCCACTTCCTTTCTATTTCTGAGACTACTCCAGAAAGGCTTTAGCCATCTTTCAGGCATGGGTGAGCACTTAAGAGCCTATAGGATACTTATCGCTTGAAGACTTCCATGACAGGAAGAGTTTGTCACAGATCAGAGTAGATTGACACTAGACACCTCTGACAACCTCAAGACAATATTCATGCAACAAGATACACAGTTTCACAATCACACAACACCATCCTGCTGCAATTTCCAGTATTAGGATCAGTACAGCCACTCGGGAACCGGTCCTCTGAACTTTATCTTTGCTTTCACTTCTGTGAGCAGGAGCTTTTAGCTTCTTATCCAAATAGTTTTTGCTTTCCTGCACCTATTTTGCTCTTGGCAGACAAGAAAATCTCGGATAAATCATGAACAATTGACCAATTCCTTGTCTTGCTGCTACAATGGAAAATCACACTTACTTTGCTCTATTCTGGCCAGAGGGTAATGGAACCTACAGAGGTCCTGGAATGTTAAGACGCCAGGTCACAAGGAGTCCCAGTGTTGGATACCCATCACAGGGCATAAAATCTCCCGTGCTCCTCTGGACTTACAGTGCCCTTGCCCTAGGGTTCGCAGGTGCTGAGGTAGGGACCCCAGCTCCTGTGGTTGCAATTGCCAGGACCGGACTATAAGCTCTCAGATGCTGGAGCCAGTCAGGGTCACATGGCAACTGGCCATTGCAGTGGTGACTGGGGACTGGCAAGGAGAGGTTGAATACTCTTGGGACCTCTCCCGTGTTGACTCCCCAGGAGAGTCATACCCCTCTGAGGGCTTTTCAAGAGAGCCCCTGATTTCAGCTTTTCCTTCTTTTCAGGCTCCCTCCTGAGGATTCAAAACAAGTAATATTTCTTCAGTTCCTAGAGCCTCCCCTCTCAGTTGTCTTCTTCAAAACTGGGCCACCCTAAAACAAGACTATCAGAAACAAAAGGCTAGTGAATCCAGGACAGCTCAGCAGGTTGAGCACTATCTTTGCAGGCTCGGGACCAAGGATCAAATCCTGGCCCTGGGGAAGCTGGGATGGCTCAGTGGGTTAAGTGCTCACTTTGCAGCGCCGGGGACCAGGGATCGAGTCCCAGCCCCGGCCCATGCGGAACCATATGCTGAACTGGGAGCTCCCCCAGTTCAGTTCTCTCTCTGTCTCTGTCTCTGTATCTCTCTCTCTCTGTGTCAAAAGTAAAAATAAATAAATAAAAATATGTTTAAAAAAAAAATTCTGGCCCTGACCTGTGCAGCTCATATGATGAACTGGGGTGTGCCTCCTATGCAGGAGGCCCCCAGTTTGGTTCTCACCCCCATTTAGACCCTGGCTCAAGGAGACATGTCTCCCATGTGGGAGGCCCTGGCTCAGTTCCTGCCCTGCAAGGCCCCACCCACCTGTGTGGAACGAAGTCATGTGGAAACTGATGACGTGCAATTATGGAAACAGCTCTGGGCCCTCCCCCTTCTCTCTGTCTCTATCAAAAACAATGGACTAAGTCTGAAAGAAAGAAAGAGAGGAAGGAAGGAAGGAAGGAAGGAAGGAAGGAAGGAAGGAAGGAAGGAAGGAAGGAAGAGGAAAAAAAGGAAAACAAAGCAAGCAAGCTTATTTTCTTTTGTGACTGCCTGGCCCTTGTATAAACTAGAAGATGGAGAAGCCTGGGCCAAAAATGGAAGCCTAAATTATGACACCGTCTTAAGCTGGACCTTTTCTGTAGAAGACAGAAGTGGTCAGAGATTTCATGCATCCAGGCATTTACGTAAGAAACAACCCCAAGGCCTGTGGGGCCTGCACTCCGGCTCACAGCCATGGAGACCTTGGTCCTCCACCTGACAGTGATCAGCAGAAAGAGACTACCTTTGACCTGACTCCCGGTTCCGCACTAAAGACCCCCCAGGCCCACTGAAGTCGTTGGTCTCTCTCCCTGAGACGCTGCCAGAAACTGCACCCACCCAACCCCTTTAGCAGCCCATCTATCCCCGCTACCCAGTCCTCCACTCCTGGGAGAATCTCTATATCCCCTCCAGGAGGTGGCAGGGAGAGCCCAGGGCACCATCTGGGCCCATGTACTCTTTTCTATGTCAGACATTAATTACTGCAGAGACCACTTAGGATGGTTCTCAGAAGATTCAGGCAAGTTCACTGACTGGTTTTAAAGTTTCATTGTCTTTTGATCTCACCTGATTGGGGGTGGGGGGTACTTAAATATAATTCTCTCTCATTTCTGTACCCCAGAGGAAAAAGCTCATGTTTGGGGACAAGCCCAGACTTCTGCCAACTCCCTATATGTATTTTAACCTGAGCAATACCTGGTGGGAATGATGGCCATTCCCACTCAAGATCCCATGGGAATTATCAGGCAGGGCAAGAGGGAACTATTCATACAGACCACATGGCTCTGTGCTTCCTGGAGGGCACGAGGAGATGCACAGCCAGCCTGTGAACTATGATCAGACAAAGACAGTTACACAGGAGCCGTATGAAAACCTGGCCCTTTATCACACTCTTTTAGTAGATCCCTATGCAAATATTCTCATGTAGATCCTAGCACCCAGGGGACACATTGTAATGGGGATGTCTTTTATTAGCCAGTCTGTGCCTGAAATCCGTGGAAAATTATAGACATGAGCTATGAGACTACAACCCTTACTAGCCAACTCATAGACATTGTTTTCAACATGTTGAACAACCAAGACAGGGGAAACGAAGAAAGAAAAGAACAGCAAGACCTGAGGTGAAACCAGAGACAGGCTACACTTTGGGCTGCAATTATAGACAGACCAAGGCTAAAGTCACATCAGAGCCACCCCAGCAACTCCAGAAGAGGAACACCATGTAAAGGAGCCTTAAATGTGGAAGCCCAGACCACTGGAGTAAGGGGTACCCTAATCCTCCAAAATAGTCATGCCCTATGTGCAAACAAAAAGTGCACTGGAAGAGAGATTGTTTCCCCTTGTTTTGAAGGGAGCAGGGACTAACTCTTCCTTGTAAATGGCTGTGATTGACTGACAGAGCCCAAGGTTCCCCGTGACTCCTGAGAAGACCATCATCATCACAGGGGAAGAACCACGGGTGACCCTGGATATGACAGGTAAGCCTGTCAATTTCCTGATTGATACAGGAGCCACTTTATCTTGGCTGCTGTCTCTGAACCTATTTTCTCAGAAACCTGCTTGGTTACAGGAATAGGTGGAACCCCAAGGTTCTGCACTCTTACTCAGCCTATCTTCTGCCAGTGGGGTGAACATTTAATAACTTATAAATTCTTAGTTATGCCTGAGGGCCCCACTCTATGGCTGGGAAGAGATCTCTCTGCTTCAGGGGCACACACTAGGCCTTTTGGCATTCTGAGAACTTTTTCTAGCTCTCTTAAATTCTCTGGCCTCAAGAACCCCTTCAGGGATATTCCTGGGCCATATTAAACAGCAACAATCCTGAGGTTTGAGATCAGGGGATCCTGGAAGGAGCCCTCAAGGCAGATCTCATTGAGGTCTTTCTGAAGACTCCCCTGTCATATCTTTTTTTTTTCTTTTGGTTTTTGACAGAGAGAGAGAGAGAGAGAGAGAGAGAGAGAGAGAGAGAGAGAGAGAGAACTGAGCTGGGGGCACTCCCCAGTTCAGCATATGGGTCCACACAGGACGGAGCTGGGATTCGATCCTCAGTCCCTGGCGCTGCAAAGTGAGCGTTTAACCCACTGAGTCATCCCAGCTTCCCCCACTGTCATATCTTAAAAGAGACAGTATCCCATCAAGGCCAAAGCTTGTAAAGGGCTCTAACCTTTAATACAAAAATGTATAACTTATGGACTGTTAGTGCTCTATCAACCCCTTGTAACACCCTTATCCTACCCATTTTGAAGCTGAATGGAGAATGCTATCTAGCACAGGACTTGAGGATTATTAATAAGGCCATTATACCTATTTACCTACTGGTCCCAAACCCATAGTCAATTCTAATCAGATGCCAGGGGACTCCAGCTGGCTTTTTTGTTTTGGATCTCAAAGATGCATTCTTTAGTACCCGCTTACACCCAGACTCTCAAAACCTGTTCACTTTTGAATGGGCGGGCCCTGACTCTGGTCTGTCTCAGCAGCTTACAAGGACTGTATTGCCCCAGGGATTTAGAGATAGCTCCCATATTTTTAGCAACACTTTGGCTAAAAAACTTAGAAAAGTCTCCTTCCCAAATGGGACTATCCTCCAATATGTGGGTAAATACGCTTATTTGTAATCATACTAAGGAACATTCAGACACCAATACCATCCAAGTTTTTAACTTCCTGGGCTCTAGAGGATATAAAGTCTTCAAGAAAAAGATCCAAATTTTTTTACAAAATGTAGAACACCTTGGATATATTGTAACTCCTAGGCATGGGGCTCTAACTACTAAGAGAAAAAAGGAAATTTCCCATATTGGCCCCCCTCAAACGAAAAGCAACTTAGAATCTTCATAGGTTCGGTAGGATTCTATAGGATGTGGATCCTTGGTTTTAGTGTCATGGCCAAGCCACTATACATGAGGCCCTAGCTGGGTCAGACACCAAATCATTAGACTAGACCTTAAAACAAAAAATGCCTTTGAAGAGACCAAGTGGTCTTTAATGTCTGCCCCAGCCCTAAGTATACCTGACTTCAACAAACCTTTCATACTCTTCACTGCAGGGATGCAGGGAATAGTTCTGGGGATATTGATGCAGTCACTGGGACAAGATCTCCGGCCAGTTGCTTACTTTTCTGAACAGCTGGATTCTGTAGCCAAGGGAAGGCAGAGATGCGTAGGATAGTGCATGCGTAGGGTAATGCCATGGCCCTCCTGGTGGAAGAAGCCACTAAGTTAACCCTGGGAATGACACTAGAGGTTAGGACTCCCCACCAGGTAAAGGAGTCCTAGAGACTAAAGGTCATCCTCATTGACTCACAAGGGACCCCTTACCAAATGTCAGGGGCTCCTAGCAGACTCCAGAAATCACCCTTAAGACACGCCAAACATTAAACGAGCCACCCTGATGCCTACAGGGCCTCACACTGACTTAACATAACCCTGAGTTGAGGCTACAGAACAGGTCTACTCCAGCAGGCCTGATCTATGACATACTCCTTTAGACAACGCAGATGAGGAATGATGCAGACAGCAGTAGCTACATGCGCAGTGGCATTCATAGGGAAAGATACGCTGTAGGAAGTCTCATCTGCACTTATATGGTCAGGTCTAGGATGACCAGAAGTATCATTTTAAACAGGACAGAAAACAGAGGTGCTGTCCCGTTTAAAATAGTACATTTGGTCAACCGACAGACACCTGGAATTTAGCCCAGTGAGACTGTGCTGACAATATGTACCGATCGAAACATCACAGTATCACTGTTTTCCATTCCATTTAAAACGGGATGCTTGGTCAACCTAGTTAGATCCTTTACCTCCTAATAACTCTGCTCAGATGGCAAAACACTGTCCTCACCAGAGCCTTAGCACTGGTTAAAGTAAAAAACGAAGATTAATACTTCCCCTAACTCAAAGTATGCATTTTGAATCCTCCATGCCCACATGAAAATCTGGAATGAGGTCTTTTAACTCCAGGAAACTCCCCGCTTAAACACCACCACACACTTCAGGCTGTCCTGAGCCCTCTGAAGTTGCAGTAATCCATTGCCAACGGCACTTAAAAGGAGATTCAACCCAGATTACAGCTGATTGGGCAGCTAAAGAGCAGCACTCGTAGAGCTTCCTGGACAATTCAGCCTGTACCCTGGAGGAAGGTGCCCCCTCCCCCATTCTTACTCTCCCTCAGAGGAAGGAAGAGCCTTATCAGAAGGGCCATCTGAAACAGCAGAGGGATGGTGGATAACTTCTGATAAAAAGATTTTGTTACCAGACCAATGTCAATGGCCATATTGACATCCTTACAGGATTCTACTCACCTAGGGAGGGATGCCATGCTCCCTCTCACCTGTCTCCTCTTCAACTGGGACCAAGTTCCCTACAATCATTAAAAGGGTGACCAGGGCTTATACCTTCTGCATTGTAAACAACTCAGCCAGAGGCTTAAGGCCACCTCCACTATTAAAACTGGTCCAGCATAGAGGGACCTACCCTGGGGAACACTGGCAGTTTGATTTCACTCAGATGCCCTGGTGCCAGGGTTATTATTACCTACTTGTTTTCATCGACACCTTCACTAGCTGGATGGAGGCATGTCCAACCAGAACTAAACAGCTGTAGAGGTTTGTAAGGCCTTACTATAGGAGCTTGGCTCAATATTTGTGTTCCCCAGGTCACTCCAGAGTGACAATGACTTCCTTTGTCAGGAAAGTCACCCAAAGCCTGCTCACTGCCCTAGGGATAACTTATAAAATCTATTCTTCCTAAAGACCTCAATCCTCAGGAAAAGTAGAAAAAGTCAACCAAACTTTATAAAGGACTCTGGGGAAGCTTTATCAGGAGACCTCTGAGCCCTGGTTCCAGTTACTGCCCATTGCTTTACTTTGTTGTCACATTGTTCCCACAGAGCCCTTACAACTCAGTCCTTGTGAAATACTCTACGGGAGGCCTCTTTTTACATATGATCTGCTTGTAGACTCTGACCTCAAATCCATGACTTCCTATGCCATTTCAATGGGCACTTATGGAATATGAGGATCAGCACCCCTCCCAGGCTGACCCATTACAGCCCTGTAGAAGAAGGTGACTAAGTATTATTAAAACCAGTGGACCAGTTAATTTATAAATGGAAGGGACCTTATGCAGCTGTCCTGAGCACTCCAACTGCTGTCAAGCTACAAGGAGTCAGTAGCTGGGTCCACCTCTCTCCAGTCAAGCCTGTTTCATTTAAGTCTCCACAGGACTTCCCCAGAGAGGAAGGCTGTCACTCAGAAAATGCTGAGACATCTTCTTGTTCCTATGAGCCAGCTGAAGACCTTAAGTTCCTCTTCAAACAGAAAAGCAAGTCAATCTCTCAAGACTAATAAGTACTGATGGTTAACCCCAGACTAATGGATTTGCTAATTATTGCCTTTCTTTTGAGCCTTACTTTAGTTCTAGTTTTTCTCCTCACTTGTGCCCCAATCTGGAACCCCCATAGAGTGCTGTTTTTTAATAACCATACTCATTTATCATCATGATTTTAGTTCTTTTATTTCTGCTCCTCCAGGGGTTCTTGCACTGAGAAGTAAACAGTAATATCTTTATAAATTTTTCTAATGTAATAGCTAGGAACAATGGCCTTTCTGACTGCTGGACATACTATAAACAGCCCCACGAAACCACAATCCCTATATATTTAAGCCTGCATACCTCACTTTGCTTTCAGGTCCCCAAATGAATACCCAAGATCCACCCCCTCATTGTCAGAGTAGCCCTCTCAACTCAAACCTGAGCTGCTTACACTATTCAGTCAGTCTAAGGCCAGAGCTATAACCCTCAACTGTACTTCTACATCTAGTTCATATAGAAATTGTATGTTTTGGGGAAACACTTACATGTCTTCTAGTAGCGACTTTGGGAGAATCTGCCTATCTTAAGCCTACCTTAACCAACCTAACAAGGTCTATAGCTGCCTTAATGCAAGACACTAGAGATACCCTCCAGAAATTGTAATAATTTCTCAATTCACTTGTGAATGTTGTCCTTGACAACCAACTAGTCCTTGATTACCTGTTGGCTGAACAAGGAGGCGTACGTGCAGTAATTAACAAGACTTGCCGCACCTATATTAATACTACCAGCCAGGTAGAAAAAGATGTCAAAAAGATCTATGACCAAGCTAGGTAGCTTCATGAGGTTATAAATAAAAATCCCTCAGCTGATACTATCTCATAGACTGTAAAAAGTTCTTTGCCTACCCTAACCTGGCTTCTACCCTTAATTGCCAGGCCCAGATATCACACAGCATCTAATGAGTACCAATCAGTTAGGAATGTCCTCCATCCTCCACCTCCAATATCTTTCCTTCAGCCCCAGGGAGATCAAAAACCATTCTCATTGAACTGGCAGAAAAGAACTGGGGGGAAAAGAACACAATCATGCCCCCCTTTCCAGGAAAACCTCCTGAGGAGAGGGGCAAAGATTTGGCCTTTTAATGAACAGTGAAGTGCTGATTATTACACAGGACTTGATATATATTTGAGACTGTGTTTTCAATGTAAAGGAACTATAAAACTTTTTATTTCTTAAAGTATAAAAATGACATTAGGGTTGCACAAATTTATATCTAAATGCATGGGAAAACTAGTCTAACTGAGAAAATTTTAAAAGGTGGCAGAAATAAAATTAAAATTGCTTTGTTTGTTTTAAAGATTTATTTCATTGTTTGAGATAAGCGGGGAGAGAGAGAGAGAAGGAGGGAAGGTAGGAGGGCCCAGAGCAGTCTCCATAGTTGTACATTAGTTGTAACATAGTTTCATTCCAAACAGGTGGATGTGGGGCCACACCCGATGGAAACCAAAACCAAGGTCTCCTGCATGGGAGGCAAGAACCTTCACTGACATCCCAGTGCTTACTAGATGCGCCAAAGTTCAGCATATGGGTCTGCACAGGCTGGGGCTGGGTCCCTGGACCTGCAGTTGTAAGGGAAGTGCTCAACCTGCTGAGCTATCCCAGCACCACCTAAAATTGCTTTCTGATGACATACTTGTAACAGTTATTTTTACAATTCATATGCGGAAACTAAACCCATGAGAGAAGAGACAACAAAAGCAACAAATTTCAGAAATGAATACCCTTAATACATTTAGATAGTGTATCAATCTTTTTAAAAGTTCTTAAAATAACTGTTTTAATTTTTAAATATAAAAGAACAAAATTAACTAGATAAGACTAAGAACACTTGGGGGAAAAATAACTAGCCAAATAGAAGTTTGAAAATAAAAAATATTGTCCATGAAATAAAAATATTCAGAGGGTAGGTTGGACAGCAGACTAGACCCTGGAGAAAAGAAGTTTAGTGCTTTGGATGATGAATCTCAGAAAATCATCCAGAGCTCCTTTGAGGTTTTCAAAGATACTGGTGGTTCATCATCAGTGGATTTTACTCTTGATTTGTTCCTCTACATGTCCCCATCCCCCCACCCCAATTTCCACAAGCTCATCTCAGCCGGATTCTGCAACTTAGAGGAGTAGGGTGTTATTTCCTCCCAGAGCAGCAACTATATTACCTCACTGGGGCTGCTCTGTGACTTGATTATAGATCTTGGTCAGGAAGCAATGAGTGGCAAGACCAGAAGCAAGAGAAGCATCACTATGTGAGGCTTTGCAGGTTTCCAGGCAAAAGAAGCCTGGCTGCCTTACCCTACCGAGCAAAGGAGAAATTCTGCTTCTGCCAGCCCAGAGATACACAAGAATCTGGGGCCCAATATTTTCAGGACTATATTCCAATGTCCTAACACTAAAACTCAGAGTCTTCTCCTATCAGGGCCCTGGCTTTAGCATAGGAGACCTGGTAGAGTTGTGCTTTCATTTTCCTTTGTAGCAATACTATTCTTATATCTTGGAAATTATCATCCTTACAATTGGTTCCTATGAGCTGGAATTCAGCACTGTCTGACCTGTGGCTGTGGGAGATGAATTTCTTTAAAAACTGACTTGCAAACTTTCCATCCTTCACCGTGTGTCTGAACTGACAGCAGAACGAAGCCTGCATTTTCTATTTTCAGGGCTTCTATATTAGTCAGGGTTTGATCCAAAAAAATAGAACACTAGAAATGATCTAGAATATAAACTTTATTACAGGGATTCAACCTTACACAACTGTGGGAGCTAGTTATACAGTCTCTGTTCAGCTGTTGCTGAACTACACCAGGCAGGCAGTCTGTCTCAGGAGTCAGAGAAACTGAAGGAGACCTGGTAAAATCTGAAAGAGCTGTGAGCTGGCAGCTACTTCACACCTCCAAGGTGAGCCAGCTGATCAACATTTGTGAGCTACAACAGTGGCTGGTCCCCTGCTCACCTTCTTCTAGGATCTAAATGTTTGTGTCCCCCCCCCCCCAAATTCATATACTGAAATCCTAATAATCCATGCAATGGTATTAGGAGGTGGGGACTTGGGATGTGCTTCGGTCATGAGGGTGGAGCCCTCATGAATGGGACGAAGTCTCTTATGTTATGAAAGAAGAAATGGGTCTCATAAAAAGAGACCTACTGAGCTCCCTAGCCTCTTCTACCATGTGAGAATATGAGAAGTCTTTAAGAAGGCACTCACCAGACCATGTCAGTGCCCTATTGAACTTTTGGCTTCCATAACTGTGAGAAATAAATTTCTGTTATATATAAGCTACCTAGTTTGTGGTACTTCGTTATAGCAGCCAAACGGGTTAAGACACCTACTGATTATAAAATAAACATGGCTACCTTCCAAATCTCACACAAATTCACATGGCCCAAACCGAACCAGACTATGTAGAAAAGGGAATTCTGGGAAATGTAGTTCCAGCTTAACTCAGGGGACAGCGCATATTCACCACAGCACCTAAATCAGGTAACAAAAGTCAACCAACCCTACAGTCTTTATAGTCACCATCGTCCCATATTATTCAAGTGTCCAGGTCCTGCATAGTTCTCTTATGTCACTGTCCTCCTGGTGAAAGTCTAATAACTGTGTTGTTACTGGAGGTCAGAAGTTATCACCCGAGGTCCCCTTCTCTACTGACCAGAGAGTGATCCCAGTTCCAGAATTCATCCTGAACCTTCTGTTTTCTAGATCATTGGCCTGGATTTCCCCTTGAAAGCAGAACCTGAGACAGAGGCTTATGTGGGGGCAGCTAATTTGGGAGGTGAACCCAGGGACAGGAATGGGAGGCAAGGGAGAAGGAAAGTCAAAATGAAGGTGAATTCTTGAGTTCTTCACCATTGTGGGGAACTGTGGCTTGACCCTGCCAGAAACTCTGAGAAGCTGAGTAAAATACACCTTATAACCATTCATAA
>PVKE010040688.1:0-14482 GCA_004027555.1 Craseonycteris thonglongyai
CTCTGTCCCCGAACCGCTGCTTCCCTTTCCCTCTCCCGCTCTCCCCTTTTTTCTCTAACCTTTGGGTGTTGTTCTGCGTTGTGTGGTTCTCTTAGTTGAGGTTTCTTCTCAGGGTTTCCCCTGTGGATTCCCCTCTGTTCACAAGGCCCTTCCCAGGCAGTTATCGGCGTTCTCCTCTCATGCCGCCATCTTGGATCTCCTCTAATTTCATTTTATGACTATATTCATACCATTTCTCGATAATAACACTCTCCCTTTCCAATTAAATACTGATTCATAATTTTAGATTATTTGTTATTATTTGTGAATGCTGAAAAGTGAATATAATAATTATTTTTAAATTTCTATACAAATTTTGAAAAACTTTATTTTATTTTCATCCAGAGTAATGCCGAACATTGTTTAAATAAAATATCTAGGATAAATTCACCAAACATTGTGTTGTAAATATTTTGATTAACAACAACAAAAAATTATAGATTATTATGTTAAGCAAAAACAAGCAGGATAAATATAATGGATTGAACACACAGAAACACTTGGATCCCTTTCCAAATTCCATTAAAATGACAGTAAAGATATTTTTAGACATTGGACACAAGGACTAAGAGAATGGAAGAAGAAAAAAAGAACAACCAGCTGGAAAACAGAATTCCACTTAGATTACCCAGATGTTAAAAAGAGGCAGGAGAAGAAAGACACCCTTTCATGCCTAAGTGTAGGAGGGAAGAGGGAAGAGGGAAGGAAAGAATACTGTTTCAGGATTGGGGATTGAGAAGAGTTAAACCCCAAGGCCAGGGGCATAGGAAGCAGAGCTGTGTGCCTAGAAAATAAGACTACAACATGGTGATCTGGATTATGGAATGCTATATCCCCGTTATTTTTTGAGTTAAATTGGCTTCTGGAAGCCTAACAACCATTTTTAGCTTCTGTTTCCAAAGGAAAATGTGTTTCACATTAAAACAATCTATTAATGATCCTATACTTTGAAAGCTCACATTTGTAACATCACAAAGCCCAGTCATTCATCAGCTAGATTTCTAAAGTTCACTCCTACAGATAAGCAGGTTTTCATAAATCAGGGTTAAATCAGACTGGTAAAGAGGGCTCATAAGTCTTCCCCGTATCTCTCCCTGTTTAGCACCTTCTTGTTGCCAGTGTTCTAATATATTGCTATTGCTTTTCTCATTCATGGCTTATCTCCTTGAGTAGGTTATAAGCACAGTGACAGCCAAGGACCATGACTCACACTCCCCTAGATGCTCTCAGAACAGGTCTGGCACCTCCCCGGCTACCCCCACACTTCGTGTTGAATGTTACCAGTTCATATGATACGGTGGAGCACACCCAGGCTTCCTGGTGGTTTCCCCGCAGAGTGCTCAGGCACATGCATGGCATGCCTGCGATCACTTCTAAGTGGGCGACATGCACTGTAGTGTCAGAAAGGCAAAGCAACCAGGATTGGCTCAACTCCAGAACTTGGCCCTGCTATTAACCTTGAGTCACACTGGAACCACATTGCAGAGACTAGATCAGAGCCCCATCATGGCCTAGAAAAGCATTAAAGCCAAATAAGCCATAGCAGAGGGTAATACGGTGCTACAGTCTGGGAGATTTCTGAAGTATGAGGGGAATCGAGTTATTGTCATTTTCCAGGGCAGACTGTGGGGGGCTCCTGGATTTCAAGAATCCACATAGACTAGGGGGAGTGTACTATGCAGGCAAAGAAAGCCTGAGAGTCAATTGTTTCCATTGGGACAGGGGGATACTTTGGGAATCTGGACATGTGGGAAGCCCACTGGGGACGCTGGGAACAGTCAAAGTGGCCCAGCCATTTTAGAAGTTCTGCAGGGACATGGTGAGAGAACAGAGGTCATCCCATCAATTCTCACATCCTCTGTCCTCACAGCTTTGATTTTTAGTGCTTAGCGAGTTGCCCTCATCTGTGCTTTACTCAACTGCTTCATCTGCTTTCAATCCTGTCCATGTTTTCTGTTTTATTTTACCCACTGGATACTCCGTGCTTGTTTTTGCCTTACAGTAATCACAGTTGCCAGCTCTTGACTGAATGATGCTGCGGAGAGGGACCGGGGAGTGAGCTAGCAGGGACATGACAGGGTGAAGATGCCAAGAACAGCAGAGGACGAGGAGCCTGGCAATCACACTGTCAGAGAAAAGCATCCGACGGCATCTAAAGAGATCTGTACATTTACAGCCTCCTGGTTACTTTAAGAGAATACACCACAGATTCAAAAATTAAAATGCACACTTAACAGCATGAGCCTTTCACTGAATTAAAAGTGGAAGGCACTACAGACATATAGAAGCCAAGCTAGGATAGAAGTGCATGCCAACAATTCCGAGTAAGAGGATCGAAATCGCTGCGAACAGTCCTCTGCACTGGAAGTGGTAGTGGAATGATTCAGTATCTGCTCACTCAGTGTAGAAAAGGCAGGTTAAGGCACAGGGTGCTCTCTGAATTGAGTTTATAAAATCTATATAGATACATTAGATAGTTTCAGTGATGAAGCATCAGCAAGATTACTTACGAGTATGTCTGACTTGGGAGTATTTGTGGAGATTTAGGGATATTCCATACACATCTAGAACATTTGCCAAGAACATAACTTAAAGCCCAAGTCTTGAGTATTGTGGGAAAAAAAAAGTATTATTGGAAGTTGAATTGCAACTAAAAGTTATGATAGCTGGAGTACATATTTTTTCACTCAGAGCCATTCTGTATGTGAGACAATGAGTCCCAGACAGCATTACGAGAGAAGATGCTGATCCCTTTCCAAAATTTTTTCATCTACCAGTACTACTCTGCTCATCCTCTGCCACCTCCCTTGTTCTCTCACCCTGCCCATGCATGAATTTACTGAGACAGCAATGTCCAATCGATTAGAAATGTCTCCAGGTCACTTGGAAACAAAGTGGCTCAGAGCAGTGCCAGAAAGGGGAGCTGAGATAGTCACAAATCACCTGCGTAGCACAGGATCGATGCGATGACCGTAGCACACACTTCCACTGGAACTCACGTGGAGAAGTGCTGAATTCCTGCTGGGAGACTAGGGGCATCTCTGGTACTTCCTCTGGATCCCGACCACCTGGAGGGATAACAATGACATACGCATCCAAAAATGTTCATTTCTGAATCAATTTATGAATGGTTGAAGAAACTAGATCCAGTCTCATAGGGGGAGAGAAAAATCAATTGAAAACATTAGAACTGTTTTCAATATTTGAAGAATTGCCAGGATGAGAAGGATGAATATTTGTCTGGAGCTTCTCCAGACAGAAGAACCAGGATGAACCAAGGGAAGAATTCAAGGAGGCAAACTTGAGGTCCACAAAATAAATTCATTTCTAACAACTTTGGATTCAAGAAAATTGTGTTACAAAGTCAATCTTTCCCTTCAAATATCTGCATAGAGCAAAGAGACCAATATAAAAAGCATATTCTCCACATAAACAGTCACTTCCCCTAATCAATATATGGGAAACATAAAACATCGAATAGATTTTTATAAATGTGTTCATTATAAATGTTAAAGAGAAATATCTCCTTAAAATAACTAAACATGTACTCTATGGTTGTTGTTTTCCCCCAGAATAAATAAGTGAGTCTTGTAGAAGAGAAACTCAGCCAGAAGTTATTTGTATAAGCATTGATCAATTATGAAATCCCACAACAGAATAATAAGTGAAAAACTGAATTCAGATGAGTAACAAATATGTCATCAACCACTTTGATGACAAATTCAGTATAAATACATTAAGCAATATGAAAGAGCACAGAGAAAGAAGTTGACACATTTTGATGTCCCTGCTGGCACACACATTCTTCAGAACTCTCAAAAGACCTATTTCTCCATAACGAGGTTAAGTATCATCGACAGGTGTATTTCAGAAGTATGGTAAAGGCAACTGAGATTTACAGAAAACACAGTGGATTTTATTCCTTATGTCACAGTGGAGCTGTGATATATTCCAAGGGCCAACACTCGCTCTAATCATTTGAAACAAAAGGACAGAGTCATTCATCCAACTAATCAATATGAATTCCCTGGTCCAGAAAAGAAGTATAAATCAACAGCTGCTCCGTGGTCAGTTTCACATCTACCCCTGCTCCTAACCGAAGGAAGGGGAAATGTGGAACGTGTGTCAGCGGGAAAATAAACTCAGGCTTTTATATTGATGGACACAGCCATTGGGCTGCACATTCTCCATGGCAGCAATGCTTAGGTCAATGTTGCTGAGGAGAGTTTGTGAGGCTTGGGTTTTTATCACTTTTTTCCTAACCACAGTTCGGGGTACTGCAGACGATACTTTTGTTTGTTAGGGAATGTGGAAGGAAAGAAAAATCATGCCAAGTTTGCCCTTGCCCATCTAGCAAGATGCATATTCACTTGAGGGAAATATCTGGCTTGACTTACATCTTGTTCTAACTGCTTAAAGTTGACCAATCACTATGTTTTTGATGGACACTGAACAGACATCAGACACACTAAGATGCTTCTCTCTTCCCCGTTATGACTTCTCCCCATCCTTCAGAGTCAGTCAATGAATTCAGGACTGTTATGGTAGTTCTGCCCACTCAAGAACATGATGTGGCTTGACACGCTGCCTCCCCCAACCCCTTTGTTCTGTGTGTACCTACTCACCCATCATGCACCCTCAGCAGCCTGTTTACTCCTCAGTCACAGCACGGACCCGTGGAATATACTTGAAGTAATAATTTCCTTTCCTCGCTCACCAGCCCACACATTCTACACATGCAGGAATAGAGTTCTTTCACCCTTCTGATGGACGCTGAGATATGCTGCCCATATGCCCTTGCAAGGGAAGCCTCATTGCCCCAGCTGCTCAGAGTGCTGTCAGTCCTTCACAACTGCCTTCGCTGCAGAGCTGCCTTGCCCCAGCTCATGTCCCTTCCTAGGGTGGCCTATAGCTAATGGCTGATAGATGTGCAGGTTTAATGTGCTGGCCTTCCAGGCCTCAGTTGGGACAATTCTGAATGGCCATTCCAGACCCAAAGCCTCCCACGGGTGCAAGCAAGAGTACTGTTGGGCCTGGACTACAGCTCAGATTCTTCAAATCCTAATTTTTCTCCTCTCTTCGGCAAGTATTGATCCCAAGATCATTCCTTATTAAGCATCCTGCTTACTAAACTCTATCTCAGAACCAGTTTCACAAAAAAAAAAAAGCCAATCTGAGAAAACCCCTGTATTCATCCCACTGGAGTCTCTAGCCAGTGGTGTGTGGGTAAAGGCTGACAAATGGTTCTTGGACAGGGGAGCCCTGATCTGTAATGTTTGTGGATTTCTGTAGTGTAAATATTCCCACTGCACCTGATATCAAGCTATTGATGATTTATCAACCAACTCACAAAATCCCTGAAAATTTCACTACTGTTTCTCACTAATGACCAGCTTACGCACATCACTGTCTTTAATCTATGGTAGATACATAATACATTTTTTTTTGCCAAACTGAAGAATTTTTAACTGTCAAGCTCTTCATTCTTAATGTTTCATTTAATCTTCATGACAACATTGTAATGCTAGATTTTCTATTTCACAGAAGAGGAAACAGAATTTCTGAAATGAAGTAAGTTGTCCCACAAAACATTAAAGACCTGCTTGCACCGCCAGAACTGGGCAAAGACATAAAGCTTTTGAAATATGTTAGTATCCGATTTATTCAACCCTCTATTAAATCAAATAATTACTGAGTGTTCATTATTTTAGTTGAGCATTGAAAGATGACTAGGATTTTGCCCATCTGATAATGGGGGCAAGTTTTCATAATAGTAAGAAACTGGTTGGGTGTTGGGGTGGGGCAAAGCCAGCCATTGTTAATACTAAAATTTGGAGTGAATAGGGAACTAGAAAAGGATGAGGCTGGGGAGACAGAGAGGATGGCCAGGTCCAGCACCCCAACTTTCCACTAGGAGTTCACTGTCGTTTAACTGCTGGATTGTGTTGGATTATCATTTAACCTTGTGTAAGTGTGCAGGTGGTCGATTATGTTGCTGTCATTTCAAGGGTACAGGGAACGCTCATGACCTTGAATTAACACCCCCATATTGTTAGAAATTTCAACATTAGAGAAAGAAAGAGAGAAAATATATCTAAACAGCTAGTTGCTATACTACCTGTATTCCTTCAAATTGCAACTCATGATGTCAGCAGGTCATCAAATCAACTTAGCATTAACCAGCATTTTAAAATTATATAGAAGAAAATGTCAGAATGCATCAAATAATAGTTTTATGGAGGGAGATTTCATTTATTTACATGCACACACACAAACACATATATGTATGCATTCACACACCGTGAAATGTACTGAGAGGCACAAGGACATTAGCTATGGAAGGACCATGCATTGATTCCTGTCACTACTCCTTAAATGCATTAGGCCCTGGTGGGAACCTGTCTATGTGGATACTCAGGGTCCTCAGATTTTTCTTATTGAGCATTAAAGACACTATAGGGTTGGCAAGAAGGCAATTCAGTGGAGTTATTGATACCAACACAAAGCAGGATCTTGCCCACAGACCTGAATTTAGGTGGTAAAAGCCCCATCTAAGTGACTCTCCCAGCTTGCTCTGAGTTTGCTCCTCACCACCAACCATATCCCCATTAGCTTTCCCTTAAAAAAAAAATCAGACATTTAGAAAAAACCTTCCATTACTACCTTCAGGATTGTGGAGAAAAGAAACAAAGCATGCAGCTGTCGTCAGTGTGGGCTTTCAGACAGATTTCTGTGGAAATTGTTTCCAATTACTTAAAAGAACTGTATCACTAACGGGTGGCTTTTAACTTTTGGGAAACTATCAAATAAAGTTTTAACTTTGGGGAAACTATCATTTCTTATTCTAAAGTTAAAACAAATCAAGCCCTAATCATGGAGAGAATGAGAGAGGGGGAGAGAGAGAACCTTTTAGGATCATGACCATCAAAGACTTTTATTTAATTTAGAAATTTAAAATACTTCTAAACATTTGAAAAAAAATTTAATATTAGAAAAAAATAGGAAAAAAATCTAAACTATAAAAAACTTTAGAAACATAGAAAACATTGGTATGGAGAGTGGAAAAAATGAATATTAGGCAAATAATCTCTAATAATAAGTTGCAGTTAAATAAATATTAAGTACAAATTTTTTTTTAATTTGCTTTAAAGGGGAAAAATACATTAGAAAATGTTTTAGTTATTTTCTCACTCCTTAACTACCACTGGGTCTAACTTTCTGAAACTAAAGGAAATTTTTTACAGATATACTTCATGGCAAAATGACAGAACACCTGTTCATCTAGGGACTGACTCCATATTGCATTTTTTCAAAACAAATTGAACAATTTGGGTGAGGGATCAGTTGACCAGGGAAGGAAGAACTGAATGATCCTTGCCCCTAAATGTATTCTCTGGGCTCTCATGGGGAGAATTTTACTACATGTGGGGGCAGCTCTAATTACAAGAGGTAATTGCAGGTGAATACAAGGCAGCTCCCTTCCTCGGATGATGAATTATACTGAGCAAGGAGGACACCCTGTGGGAAACACTAATGCTTCCCTCTCCATGACACCACAAGGAAACGTCAAGTCCAAAGAATAAAACCAAGGAAAAGCACATTTGACAAATATAATATGTGCTAACAGGAGCTAGTTAGTCCATCTGTAGTGGAGTTGTAATCAGGAAACATAACTTAGATTAATACTAAGGTGACCAGATGTCCCGCTTTTGGCAGGACAGTCCCGATTTTTAACAATTTGTCCCGCATCCCGCGGCATTTTAAAAAAGTCCCGATTGTTGGAAAGAATGCACGACAAGCTAGGGAACGGCAGGAGATAGACCAAATTTTTAAACAAGAACCACCACGCCCCCCCCCCCCCCGGTCAATGGTGTCCCGCTTTACCAATGTTAAAATCTGGTCACCTTAATTAATACCCATATGTGTACTTATTTGTTAGTAATAAGTAAGTCTCTAAGATCAGAGAGTAAGTTGTAGTGGAATAGGATAGGGAAAGCATCATTCTTAAATGCTATGTAACTTGAGGGTATGTTTCAGATCTCAGACTTATTCATAAGATCTATATTCTGTAAATATTTATGACTAATGATGCTCATTGTTGGTAATTTCTAATCCCATTAGTCTTTTAAGGCACATTAGAATCACCTGAAAAGCTATAAAAATACTGATTACAGGTTCCACTCTCAAAGCTGATGTGTCAGTTGGCCTGGGCAGCAGCCTGAGCATCAGGATTTTTGAAAGCTGTCTAGGTCATTCTGAAGTACAGCCAAGGTTTGAGAAACACTGCTTTGTGGGCACTTAAGATGTAGCTCATCATTTCCCTAAATCTTGCTGATTCCGTTAACATCCTTTGCTGTGGCTCTTCCTCATTCAGTCACACATTTGCAATTATTTCTGTAAAACCACAAGAGGTGCCTTACAATTAATTGCTCCCAGCTATGAAGCAGTGTCTAATGTGTCACCTTCTTTGGTTCCAGCAGTATCTCACCCTTGAGCCACCATCCCATAGTCCTGGGGAGCACTCCTGCTGTAAGTCATCCCTCCCAGAAAAGTCACACTCTGCCAAATGCCACTGTCCTCAAGCCTGCCTTAACTCTGCAAAGCCTGAATTGTGAGCAGAGTCTCCAGGCCCTTGTACACAATACTCCACAGAGACTTTGTTTCAAAACCATCTTTGAGTCCATGAGACAAGCCGGTATTCAAATATTCAGGAAAAATCTCATGAAGCTCCCAACCCCCCCTCCTTATTCTCCAAACCTATTTGAAAGCACAACCTGTATTTCACTGTCAAGGTCCTCTCCATTCTGATGAATCCCCAGTTAACTCTTGTCTCCTCAACTTCTCATTTGTCTTTATTCTTTTCACCTAGTTTGTGGACACGTATAGCCCTTATTTTCCAATCTCAAGAGCAAATCTACTTTAGTAAGTTTATCCTGTAGAAATGCACATGCTGTTGCATAATGTTGTATATTCAAGGATGCAATGTTATTGGCACCAGCAAATAATCAGTAAACACCTAAGCATCTCTCAATAAGGCAATGGTTAGTAAATCAAAGGTGTCTCCATCAATTACAATATTAATAACACTAAAGAAAGGAGGTGTATCTCTTTGCATAGACACAGAAAATCTGATAGATGTTTTTTAAATAAAAAGAAAGCAAGTAGCAGAATATATTTAGTATACCCTAATATGTAAAAAAAATGTAAAAACTTAGTTGTCATACAAAAACAAACACACACACATATATGTGTGTACATACACACATGCAAACACACAGATACACATAAATGCATTAAAAAAGAGGTATGGAAGAAGCATTCAAGCTTTGATCTGTAGTGACTGAATGTAGGGAAGACAGCAGAATTGAGAGTGGAATGAAATGAAGGAAAACTTACACTTCTGCCTTAATCATTTGTAAGATTCCCGTGATCTTTACAGATATTGACAGATTATTTTTGGAACTGTTTTCAAATTAAACGAGAACACTACCCACCAGATATAGTAATTAGGTCACTGGCAAACTTGGCAAGCTCTCCAGTGCGATGGTGAGCACAGAGTTCAGAGAACAGTAGGTAATGGGGTGATCTTTTCCAACCCTTTTTTGTTGCGTTATTTCATATAATAGATCTATTGTGACATACCCAAAGATCGAGTCAGGTTTTATGGAACCTGAAGTTTATATAAGTTGGAAATCTCTTTGTTAAAAAAAGAACAAAATACTGTTAATATAACACTATATTAGAATAAGAAATCACAAATATCAAAGAAATCAGAAAACAAGTGGGAAAAAAACATAATATTTTATTATTTGCCTAATGGACCTTCAGAAATAATTTTTCAAATATTAGCATCTGGCTCTGGATGTGTCAGTGTCATGCCTTTCTTTTCCCACTACTTATGGTATTCAGGGCCACAGGATGTGGTTCTATGATCACAGAGCTTCTGATTCTGTGCTTTCCCCTCATGATGCAAGGTGGGTCAGCACAGTGGGTGGGAAAAATATAACTGGAAGACATTCCTATACTGGTATAACTTGCATAATTTAGTTATACAGAGAAGTGACTGCTAGCCACACAATATATGATATTAAACCTAACTATACGTATCTTTGAATCAATTTCTCTTTAGCTGGATTCTCAAAATGCCCATGACCTTTCTAACACTCTCTGATAGGAGAAATATGACAGTGAGTGAGACCAACATGTGTGCGCATGCATTATCAAAAATAATCCTGAGAATATTACAATCATGATAGGGGAAACTGTCAGAAACATATGAGGAGGACTTTAAAATGAGCAAAAATAACAGGACATTTTTGTCTAGTATATCTTTCCAGGTTATTGAGTGAATACAACCTAGATATACCAGTTGTGTCACAAATCTCTTCTAGTAGATTAGCAGCTGGATAGTTCAAAATACCACATTCCAACCATCTCCCCTCTATTAAGATCGGATGGCATCACTCTCTGCTTAAAAACCTGTGGTACAATGGAATACTACTCAGCGATAAGAAAAGATGAAATACAGTCATTCATGACAACATGGATGGACCTTGAAATCATCTTATTAAGCAAAATAAGTCAGACTGAAAGAATCAGGAAACATATGACCTCACTTATAGGTGGAATATAAAACTGAAAGTAACAAAGAAACAAAACCTTACAGATACACTCAATAGTTTGGTGGTTACCTGAGGGTAAGGGGGGAGGGGGGAGGGAACGTGGAGGTGGGGAGTTGGGAGTGGGCATCAGATATATGGTGATGGAAGAAGAGCTGATTCAGGGTGGTGAGCACATAATGTAATGCATAGATGATGTAATGTAGAGTCAAACACCTGGAAACTATATTGCTGACCAATGTCAACCCAATAAATATAACAACATCAACAAAAAACACCTGTGGTAACTCTTAACTGCTCTAGAATGAAGTCCTGATTCCAAAGTATGACACACAGGCTTTCATAATTTTGGTCCTGTACCAAATTTCACTTCTCCCCATTTACCCACAGGGTGTCTCTACCCCACCTACACACATTTATCTACCTGAGAGACTATTCTCCAGACAAAATACCCTTTTATATCGCACTGGCTTTCTAGAATATTTGTCCTTTCCTCTTCTTCCATTCAATAAAAACCTTACTTATCCTGTAAGATGACTGACTAGATGTTCTGTTTTAAATGGGACAGAAAACAACAGTACTGTCCTGTTTCAATTGGTACATATGATAGGCCAAGTCTCACTGGGCTAAAGTCAACGTGTCAGGAGGCTGACCATATGTACTGTTTGAAACAGGACGGTACCGTTGTTTTCTGTCCCACTTAAAACGGGACATCTGTTCAGTCTACCTAAAGACTTAACTCAACTACTGCCTTCTATTTAAAACATAGTGCATTCTTTCTCATTGGAATTCACTGCTTCCTCTTCAGTCTCCCAAGGCATTTTGCATAGAACTCTATTATTACATATAACATAACACATAGCATAGTCAGGCTTGGGGTTGTAATTGTACCCATGTGGACTATTTGGGACCCAAGTGATCTTGATCTCTGGTCCATGTGCATAGAGCAAGTGATCAATAAATCTTCGTAGACTTAAATTAGGCTGGATAATTGCAAAATTATGTCACTGAAAATCAGTTTTGTTAGAAAGCCTGTGAAATGCCAAATGTGGCCTTTACTAGAAGTTGTATAAGAGAATTACTAAACAGCTATTGTACCCTAGTGTTAAAAAGCTATTTCTTAGGTCTTAGGGGGTGGGGAGAATTAAAATCATGACTGTCGTACAAATATAAAATGAATACTTGTGAAAGATTTTATTTAACTCATTAGTTAAGATGGAACCAGTTAAAGAAGTTAAAGTTTGTTCAAAGAATTCTGAAAAGACATGTGTATATAGGCAATCAGGAATACTGAAATGAATTTACAAATAGATATAAAACTAGTGAACAGCCACAAGGCAACATTCAATTGTATGACACCAAATAATGTTTATTTACAGTTTTATGGACAATAATCATTTGTATTACTATCAGTTTTCTATAATTTACAAACTTAGAAAATAGCTGAAAGCCAGTGAAAGGCACAGATAACCTGGAAGGGTATACTAGGACATCCATTTACCATCTTTGCTCATTCCAAAGTCTCTCACATGTCTTAACAGCCTCTTTCCCATGATTACAGTAATCTCAAAGATTATTCTTGATCACAAAAAAAGGCAGGTCTCATTAGGGTTGGTCTAGCAGCTCACTACATTTCAATTGTCTCTTTACTTGTCTATCACTTCCATTAAAATGTCAACTTCCAAAGAAAAAAGACCAAACTTTATTTCAAATATTAATTCTTACACCAATAAATTAATATTTTGTTTTTATGACAATATTTGGTCAAGTAAAGCCATCATAATGTGTTCTCTTTTTCCCGCGAGAAGAATATCTGTGAACACTGAAGCTAATGATATGTTTTTCTAAGTATGTCTTTATCTTGAAAATGGAGCTCTTCAGTATTAGGGAATAAGGGCCTAGTTTGTTGCACTGTTAATATCAACATGCTTGAGCAGCAAAGAGCATGTTACAGCTCTGATATGCTTGCTGAAAGTTAGAAACACCACACAACTAAATCCAGCTTTACCATTAGGTCTAAACAATTTCAACCACGTTACTACTGCTGTTTTTGAAATCTGTTAGCAGTGTCCTATTTATAATAGACCAGTATAAAGACCCAATTAAGAGATGCTCACTGTGTTTCTATAAAAAAGGTTCAGCATACTGATAGACTCTAAATTTAAAAAAAAAACAACAAATAACACTGTTATGTGTAATTATAACAGAAAACACTGGATAATATTTAAATGCCCAATCAAAGGAATATAGTTTTTGGAAAAGTTGATTCATTAATAACATGTATGTCATGAAGTTATTTTTAAATGATCATTTTTTAAGACTATGTTTCCAAAAGGAAAATATACATAATCCATTAAAATGACATAGGACATAAAGATTTATACCTACTTAAAAATATGTAATTGGAACAAGGCTTGAACATAATTATACATATTGAGAAGGACTGGATTATAGGACATACTTTCTATTTTTGACATTTCCTTTGTGTTGTTACATAAATGTGTTACATTTTTTAAAAAAAGAAAGGAAGGAAGGAAGATACGTTGTTCTATAAAGTTTCTTTAGTAGCCTGTAATTTGGGTCCTTGTAATAAAGTAAAGGGTTTCATTATGCTTTGTTTTGCTAACAGACATCTGATGTCCTTCTCCTGGTGTGATTTTCATTATAGCTATTTTCACAGTGCTTGAATTGGGATTTCGTACTTAGTAAGAGGCCTCTTGTTCATTTAGTCACTCACACATGGCCTGAGATGCAGAATTCATCACTTCGTTGAGTCCTTTAAGGACTGGGCCACCATGACCTTAGAAGTCTCAAAAAAGGAAGCCTTCTACTTCAATAATACCACCATTCAAACAAGAGGTCTGGGATTCACCATCAGCCCTTCAAGCCTATACAGTGATCCCTCGTTTTTCGCGGTTAATGGGGACCAGAACCTTCTGTGAAAGCTGAAAAACCGCGAAGTAGGATTTGCCCCTAGGAATTTTCATGTATGCGGGTACAAGAATGTTTTAAATATGTAAACAGTATTCATACTTTACTCATTTAAGACAAAAATGACAACAGTATACGTATTTACTTAAACGTGTCAGTGCTAATTAATAAGGTTAATGACAAAACTTTATACAGTGATAAACATGAATCAACATTGCTTTCTGAGAGAGGCGAAGAGTCTCATGTGGGTGGCGGAGGAGAGGCTCTCACGTGACTCGTAGAAGCGTTAGGCTCACTCGGAGCCTCTTCTGCTGGAGGCGCTGACGGGAGAGCCGGGGGCTTTACCTTGGAGAGAAACATGGTGATGGGTCGTTGTTGTCTTTGTTTTTTCTTTTCCTTCAAAATTCCCCTGTGCAAGGACATAACCCCGTCAACGCGATGGCTGAACTCGACAGCTCGAACCATATTGTCGTCCATGTCTTGTGCAAATGGTTGCATCGCTCTTGCCATGTTGCACAATTGTTGCAGATTCTCCAGGGTAAGGCCACGCTTTTCAGTTTCTTCTTCGTCTTCCTCTTCGTTTTCAGTAAGGAAGGGGTAGCCTCCCTCCCTGATGAGGTTAGGAAACGTTTCCTCCACGTAACGAAAAGCAGCATCGTTGTCAGCAGAGGAAGCCTCACCATACAGAAGCACATTTCTGAGGCCGTATCTTTTTTGAAATGTTTCGAACCAGCCTTTGCTGGCTGAAAAGCCTCGTCCTCGAGGAGGCGAATCACTCCTGGCAGCGCTAGTACTGGCTTGAGGTTCGTCAGCACCTTCTTCAGCCTCTTCATTGTCGTCATCGGGCAAGATTTGGTCATAGAGAGCTTTGGCCTTTGTCCTGATCATATTAG
>PVKE010040689.1:0-14485 GCA_004027555.1 Craseonycteris thonglongyai
ATTTGTACTAAGAGTGAATAAGGATCAGCATTTTTTATCTTTTTTTTTTTTCTAAGACAAAGAACTAGTATTAAGACAAGTACAGTCAAATTCCCTGCCCTGTGTTCCCCTGTCAGGAATCCATTCTTTTTTATTATGCCATATGCATAGCTTGAGGTTATATTGGAATGCATAAATCTCTCGTGAGCCACAAAACATTAAGCTGCCGTTGTCCTCATAATTTCATTATCTTGGTTTCTGCCCTAAAACGCTTAACACTAATTGAACACCCGAGGTTTCCCTGTGAAGTTTATTTTCTGAACATTATTGAAGTGCTGTTGGTAAAAGTCAGAATTTATGGAGTCAGCACTCCTTAAAATGCCACGATAGGTATAAGCAGGAATATATCTTTCTTTAGAGCAGGAATATTTTTATGACTTTGCCTGGAATTTCAAAGTCTTTCAATCATTCCACATTATAAAGCTGTCTATTGCAAGGTGTATTTTTCAAGAACCAAATTACTTTACTGAACCCAACCTTTTCCTCTACTGGTTCAGGTACAGGTTCAGCTACCCGGTTTATCTTACATTTCAGGTTGTCTCTTGATGTTTATTTTGTTCCTGATTAAAAATACTTGACTTCTCCCCACCCATGGACATCTTCCGTGTTCTGGTTCAGGCTACCTTGAATAATGTAAATATTGGCAGTTATCACACTACTGGCAGTTCATTCTTTTTCTCTGAAAGAAATGACATTTGCGTGACTCAAAGCTATCAAGCATTCTTTAGTTCTTTTAGGAAAGGAACGGTTTTCCTGTAAGTTTCAAAAAAATTTATACTAAAGAGAAGCCATGTGTTAAATCTATCTCTTGGATATTGTTCGCATCTCAATTAATTTCACATGTCTCTGTCAGAAAGGAATTTAGTGCATAAAATGAGTTATGATTGGTGTCTCTTATGGAGTTGTGTTAATATTTATGCATATGTACTCATACACCAGTCACACACACTCACAAACACACACAATATATGGTATATATGATTCAGAGCTATAGTCTTTACAAAGCATATGACTGCATTTTGGCTTCAGAAAATGAAGCAAAAACTTAGAGTTAAATGTCCATTTCCCACTTAAAGGAAGTGAGTTGCTCATGGTTACTATAGTAACTGCAAACAGACTAGCATTTTTCTGTCATTATTATAATTGGAAAAGAAAGTCATCTATTTTAAATTATAAAGCAGGGAGAGGACTGCTCATCTAATATGGGTCTCTAACTGGCTAAGAAGGTGCAAAAGCAGATATTTGCCACACCTGGGATTGGGACTCCACTCTCTTAGATGAAATGATGGTTTCTGAAGGGTTAAGCAAGGGTAAGTTGTTTATCCTGGTGCAGGAACTACGACAGAAGAGAAAAATGATATGGTATTTCCATATTGGGCCTCAAAATAAGTTAAAAATTAAAAACTGTTTTCACACGGTGATACATAACTAAAATTCATGGTTTTTTAGTATTCGAGGAATGTAGCCTTTGTGTCTCCTTGTACATATTCAGTCTCTGCCCTCTATTACTGTACTACCATCATCTACAAGGGATAATTTATTATATTCATAAAAGAAAAGACTTTCTCTCCCTTTCAATGTACCATCCCTGTGTTCATAACCCCACCCCATTTCAAACCTTTTTTTTCTGCATAGGAAGAGGGAAAGCTAAAATTAAATAATACAAAATATTAACCATGAGGGATGCTGAGTGAATTTGACTTTCTTTTCAATATAAAATTTTAATTTTCCATAATGTATATGTACTGGTTTAATTATATGAAAAAATTTAAATTTGAAAAAAATGAAAGATGAAAAAAATACAGTTCAAATCATTCATGGGTCCATAAGACTGTCTAATAGAAATAATCTATGCATATGGTAGCCCAAACATAATCAAGACTGTTTTATCTTAGTATCTTAAAACAACACACATTTATTTTTCACAGTTTCTATGCTACAGTCGAAAAGGTTCTTAGAAGGATATTTATTACCTTCATATTTAAAATCAGAATACAAAAAGTGGAAATTAATGAGTTAGTGATCTATTTTTAAAGGATGAGTTATTGATAAAGGTAATCCATATTTAAAAGGATGTTTTTGTATATCATTTCTCTCCTGGTATGTAATTGTGTACAATAGTGAAATGGTATGCATTAACAGCTATCCCACACTGCTTTCTCTTATGTGCCCTAGGGATAAGGGACAGCTGAAGATTGTCCTACATTGTTCACATTTATAGGCGATCTCCACAGTGGGAAAGCTCACATGTTGCCCAAGGTTAGAAAAAGACTTAGTCTTGTGGGGTAATAGAATATACCACTCCCAAAATGCCCCTTTGTCATAAAGACTGTTTTGAACTGAAGGCAATAGAGAAAAAAATGAAAGTTTTCTGCCCTCCCCTGGTTTGCCCAAAAGTAGAGTATAATTTGCAAAGATCTGACTCTTCCGCTCTCTAGGACAAAAGGTACTCACTGGACAGAACTTTAGACCCTTATCGTCCCAGAAATGACACCAGAGTAATCTGCACAGCAAACTACAAAACAGCTCTTATCTTTCACTAATTTCCCCGTATACTTACCTCCTCACAACTTGCCACCCCTAAAAAATCAAGCCCTTTTTCTTTGTCTTGTCACTTCTCTAAAAATCTATTGTTGCTTTGCTAAAATGCTATATAAGCTCAAATTCTAATCATCTGTTGGAGTTACTGATCTCTGAGTGCTCCCACCTATAATCACGATGCACATGGTAATAAATTGCTGTTTGTTTTTCTCTTGTTAATCTGTTTTCTGTTAGTCTAATTTGTAAGGCTTATGCCAGAGAACCTAGGAGAGTCATAGGAGGAAGAATTTTTTCTTCTACATTTTAAATTCCCTATATTCATTCGGTTTATCTGTAGTGTGACTTCTTACATGCAAAATCAGATGTATGCACTTAGTGAAGGCTTGCCCATACTCATCTTCATATGTTCCCTCTAGGATGAGTTCTCATATGTCTTAAAGTGTGTAGAACAATGCCCACATTCCTTACATTTTGATGTTCTCTTTAGTATATGTTCTCATATGTAAAGAAATTTTTGAAAAGTCATTAAAAAACTTTTCCATGATTTTTTACGTTCATAAGACTTCTCTTCCTTGTGAGTTCTTAAATGTTGAGTGAAGAACAACATATTAGTTATCTACTGCTGGGCATGACTTATGAGGTTGTCTGCTCAGGGTCTCTCTCTCACAGTTGTGATCAAGGTACCACCAAGGGTTGGAGTCTCATCCACAGACTCAGCTAAAGGAAGATTTGCATACAAACTCATGTAGTTGTTGTCAGGATTTGGTTCCTTGCAGGCTGTTTGACTGAGGACCTTTGTTCCTCACTACCAGCTAGATTTAGTTCCTTGCCAAGTTGGCCTCACACACATGGGAGTTTATTCCATTAAAGCCGGCAAGGGAGAGAGTCTACTAGGAAGACAGAAGCCACAATCTTATGTATGTAGCCAGATGCTGTAGCCTGAATGTTTGTGCTTCCCACAAATTCATATTTTGAAATTCTAAGCCCCAAATTTGATCATATTAGGAGGTGGGCTGTTGGGAGGTGCTTACAAAGTCATGAAGGTGAAATCCTCTTGAATAAGACTAGTGCCATCCATATAAGAGAGGATCCAGAGAGATCAGAGAGATCCCCAGCCCAGTTCACTGCCCCCCTTCCACAAAATGAGGCTATAACAAAAAATCTGTGACCCTGAAGAGGGCCCTCACCTGAGCATGCTGGCACCCTGATCTTGGACTTCCAGCTCCCAGAACTGTGAGAAATGTCTGTAGTTACAAACTACGTACTCAGTGGTATTTTATTACAGCAGCCCAAATATACTAAGACACCAAATTATGGAGGTGACATCTCATTCTCTTGCCATATTCTGTTGATTAGAAGGTGGTCATTAGGCCAGCCCAAACTCGTGGGAGGGAATTACCCAAAGATGTGAATACCAGGAAGTAGGGATCACTGGGGGGCATCTTAGAGTGCCTGACACAAACAAAGACTGACTAAGGGCTTCCCCACGTTTTTTATTTACATATATATTGAAATTTTCTGATGTGACCTTCGATGTGTGCCCTAAAGGAGGGGGGACAACAAAAGACTTTCCTACATTCTTTGCATTTATAGCATTTCTCTCCACTGTGAGTACTCACAGAAGGCCTTCAATATGAGATATAATGGTCAACTTGGCCACATTCCTTACACTAATAGGGTTTGTGTCCAGGTAAGGACTGATACGATTGTCAAGGGATAAAGGATCCATAAAGGCTTGCCCATACTCACTGCATTCATAGAATTTTACTCCAATAGGGGTACTCTTTAGAACAATAAGATTTGGAAAATGGCTGAAGGTTTTTCCACATTGGTTGCATTCATTACATTCACTGAGGCTCTCCACTTTGTGATTTCTCAAATATCTCTCCTTGTGCTTGTGTTGCACTTTAATGACATGATATTCTCAGTTTTTTCCTAAATTGGAGAAAGGAGTTATTCCTCATGATTCTATTTTCTGTCCATTTGGGCTTTTTTATCCACGAATTTCCTGCCAAGCAACTGACTCATTGGGTTTAAGTTGAATCTCACAGTGCACTGAGGCCAGGCTGCTGAAGCTGTTTTCCCAGCATCATTTTGATGTAGGGGTTCCATTGAGTAGGGGCCAGCAAAACCTACTCCCTTTGGGTCAGTTTCATAGCTATATTCTCAAAGGCCACTAAGTCTACTTCCTGGCTCAAACTTTTGGAGGTTTCTGTGAGCATCAGCCATATAGTCCAACTGGGAAGATGAAAAATAATTAATTAATTTTTAAAAGAGAAGGTGGAAGGAATGGGTGCCTCCTGGGGCAATTTGAAGTCAGATGAAAAGTCTGGGTACTCAGGTGGCAGAGCAGCTGAGGGTCTTACTTTGCAATAATGTGCTTATATTCATTTTTAGAACTCTCAACTGCAACTTAGATGGTTTGCATATTTCTCTTTTCAACCTTATTCCCCTTCTCTGTCTATGATTTTTATCCCTCTTATCATTCTCCAGAGCTATAGAAAGTTGTTATAAAGATTTCTGATAAGACATTCCATTCTTTTTAGTAGGAATCCTTGGCCAAATATGTAATCTGTTATGATAGACTGTGCAAATGGACTGTGGCCATACCATAAACACCAGTAGAACTCTGACCCACAACCTTTGCAGCCAGCCATAAGTACAGGAAGCAAAACCTTAACTTGTGTAGCACATGGCCCAGAACAGTTGGGACTAGTCAGTGACTGCTAGCTTTCCTATCTTTCGTCTCTCCCCCTTCCTCCACATTTCAACTCAGGATCAACCTGAGAAAGCTCCCCACCCACACCCATCAAACAAAACACTACACTTCTAACCCATTCCAGCTTCCTCAGAGCATACGTGAAGCCTTCTGTTTTATTCTTTTCACTCTTTCCCATTGCCCTGCCTGCCTTTGGGTCTCTCACAAAATGTAATTGATGATGGCAGACTCCCTTGCTATAGGAAGCTCTGACTAAATAGCCTCTGTTCTTCTTCTTCTCTCTCTCTCTCTCTCTTTCTTTTTAAAATCTCTTCATTTCCACAATTCTCTTATATATTTCTTTGTTTATTTCCACTATTGCAAACACCGGTAGTTCAAAATATTTCAAGTTCAGGTATCCCTCACAGCTCAAGAAAACACTGAAATTCAGATTTAGGAAAATAACATTTGCTCTATAAAGAAATAGAACCCCACCACTTTACCACATTCACAGAGAAGGAAATTTTCTTTTTTTAAAATTGTTTTTGACAGAGACAGAGATAGAGAGAGACAGAGAGAAGGGGGAGGGCCCAGAGCAGTCTCCATAGTTGTACATTATCAGTTTTCAACATAGTTTTCTTCCACTCAGGTGGGCCGGGGCCGCACAAGGCAGGAACTAGGATGGGGCTTCCTGCATGGGAGGCACACCCCAGTTCAGCATATGGGTCCACATGGGCTGGGGCCAGGATTCGATCCTCGGTTCCTGGGGCTGCAAAGCAAGTGCTTTACCCGCTGAGCCATCCCAGCTTCCCCTAGAGAAAAAATTTTTCATTAGCAAAGGAAAAGCTCTTTCTTCTTTTTTTCCGTAACATCTTTATTGAGAGATAATCCACATACCATTCAACTCACACATTTAGGGTATACAGTTCAATGTTTTTTATATATTCTCAGAGTTGCACAACCATCACCACGTGCATTGGGGTTTTTTTTAGGTTTCAGGATTTACAAGGTTTCATCAGTCGCAGATTGGAATAGTAAAAGCTAACACTTGTGGAGTCGTTCCTGTGTGCTTGGCACGGTGCTAAGTTCTTCCTGCATATTGGCCCAGGCAGGCCTCCATGTCAACCCATGGAGTAGGTATTCTTACCTCTTTCATTTTACAGGTGAGAAAACAGAAGCACAAAGAGGTTTAATAACTTGCCTGGAGTCACATAGCTGGTAAGCACGGAATTGGAACAGGCACTGAGGCTGTCTCGCTTCAGAGCTCTGTTTAAGACCCCTCTACATGACTCAGGTCGGTTGAAATCTGCCACTTTTTTTTTTAATTCATCAAAAAGACTTTCCGTGCCTGTGAGGAAACTTTTAGAAAAGATCTATTTTCTTTCTTAGGTTTTCAAATCCTCACTTCTAGATGTAGCCCCGCCAGCCCTCCTCAGCCAATTGTTCTCTGGAGTTTGCTCTGTTTCTGTTTCAATATAAATTTCTCCCATCAACTACTGGTACTACTTGCCTAAGTTATATGTTCACATCATCACATTTTTTAAAGAGATTTCTTCTGCCATTTAATTGCTCATTTTATTCCCCCCCCCACCCACTGCCCCCTATTTTTTCTCTACTTAAAAACAAGTTACTTCAATGAATAGACCTCTTACATAGTATCTTCATTTTTATTTCCAATAAGATGAGTACTGACCCATTTTTGTCTTAGAATGTTTTAGTTATCCTAAATCAGCAGCTAAAAAGACCATGACTACCATCAGTAAATTACCTAGATACTAATCGCTTATGTGTTTATGGTTCTCTTAACGTTTTCCAAATATTTTTACCTCTGTCCTTAAATGTTCAGCATTCCTCTGGATATTTTCAAATAGTGCCTATTTTAATGTTATTTACATCTGGTGTCTTCCCTCACTCCATGTTACCCTCTTAGTAAAATGTTTATGTGATGGGGGTGGCATGAGATATGGCGTGGAGCTATTGCCATAAAAACACTGTCATTGAGATCATCAATCCCTCCAATCAGAACATCACTTCACAAAGCAAAAGTTTTGATGGATAAAATTGAAATGTTGCCAGCAAATTCAGGTTTTACTTTGCACTGAACTTGGAGAAAGGAGGGCTTTGGGAGGGGTGGCTTGCTAACTGGTCCCAGGGAGCCCGGCTGAGTGCTGATTGGCATCTGTGCCTGTTTGTTAAGACAAAGGACAGGTGCCCTGCTTCTGAGCTTCATAGAAGGGGTTGTTGGTTAGAAACTGGGTTGGCTGTTTCTAAGTGACTGGATATGCTTTTAGAAGCCTTTCTTTCATGACTTAGGCTAGTGTAGCTGCCAAACTAGCTGCTGAAATTGACCTACTACACTGTGAAATTTGTTCAAACGGCAGCTAATATTCTCACTGGTCCTCTGCATGCTCTGGACAAATCGTAGAGGAACAGCCATGTCCTACAGACATGTCAAGGCTGGGGAGTGACTTGTTATGTCTTCTCTCTCACCCCTTCAGTCAGTGTGTAGGAGAGGAAACCATGCTAGCCCCGTCACGTGAGCCAACTGCACTAATCTTGCTGACAGAGAGCTCTGGTATTAGGCAGGGCCATGCCGGCAGTTAATTACACCCAGAGTTAATTGAGTGGTCACATTAACAGTCTAATCTCATGAGGTCTAAAAGACAATTTCAGAAATTTAGGTGTATAAGACCCTCAAGACGAAGTCGAATGAGACATCATGTTCTTTTTGACCTTCCCTTTCAATTTGGGATGATGATTTCATTCATCAGGACTCCTTCCCCACTGTCATTTGCTTCTAATTGACAGATGCTAATTAAAATAGCAAACAGGATCCTCATGAGCAGTGTCTTCTGGGTTCCTTCCATGACCATCCTGTTCTTGACTGATTTAGCATGGCTTTTTCCCCTCAATTAACAGACCAGTTAAACTTTATATTCCCTTAAACTTTTATTACTCATAATTAGGAAGTGAAAAAATCATTTTGCATTTTACAACTTTAAAATGTAAAACTCAATTGGGTACTCAAATAATGTGGGACTAATTGCCTAACCTGAGGTGAGCCAACGTCAGGTTGCACAATGTCCCTGAATTCTGAGTGTGCCGGGCCCCTGCACTCCAGCCTCCCAGTCCTAGCCAAGTGTCCACAGCAGGGAAATAGTCCCAAAAGTTATTTTTTACATTTGCCTAATGGTTAAAAGTAAGATGCTAAACATCAAATCATTTAACAACGACAAAAATGCTGGCTTTGATTCTAAAGCTTTGGTTGTGCATTATCTCCTTTCCTGCATTAGATAAACATGGATGTACTCACATTAGTTTAGCCTCTTGGAGCCAAGGAATATCATATTCAGCTCTCTGTCATTCTACGCAGTCCCCACTCAGCACGTAGTACCCAATATGTCCTCAATGACTCTTACATGAATGACTCAACTAGATCGCCCCCACTCCATCACTTACCCTGAACTGTATGTTTAGTGGTCTTACATCTGTTTTTAACATTCAGCTACACTTCACATGAGTAACTTGATCACTGAGGATCAAGTTGTAGATGCTTATAATGGCCTTTCTTAAAAGTGTTGCCACAGTCTAGTATCATAAGAAGAAAAAGTGAGTATTAAGTAGTCATTATACCTTACCACAAAAACAAGAAAGGGGAAATTAGCTACAAATGAAAGAATTTATATTAAAATGAAATATGCTTAGTAATTGATTTTTTAAAGCAAGGATTTTTATTAAAAGGTGATTTTAATTGCTTGACCAATACAGTTTATTTTTCCCCCCTCTGAGTGTAAAATACCATATTTCAACTGGTTAACAATGCTCTTTGCCTCAGAAGAGAGATAGAAAATTACCTTTGTGGAATTACATATTTTGGAAGGAAAAGGAAGCAAGATGCTGGGGAGGAAAGTGGAATTTCTCATTTTTCATTCTTCCTCAGGAAAGGCATTGTCATTAAATATCAACAATAATTTCCGCATTACATTAGGAAGAGATAAAATATCAGGGCAGTCACCTGTAATCACAATGCAGCTAAGGTTTTTCACAACTGCCTCAGACAACTCAAATTTCCTAGGAACTAAAGGATGGGTACTTACACCCTTGGGTAACACAAATGCATTTATGAGAATCACAAAGTCACAGAAATGTCTCTGGTGGCAGGAGCGTGGGTTATCCTGAAAATTAGCCCTGATTCTAAACAACTGTAGGAAACCATTCTCTCCTCACCTAATTCCTAGATGGACCAGAAGGGCACAATCACTGAAATCTCTCCAGGACCAGAAAAAAATTCAGTGGGCATTTGTATTAACAGCTAGAAAGGGAAGTTGCAAGTATGTGTGATTAAGTTGCAGCCAGTATTCTCTTCTGCTATGGAGTCCCATAATAAAATTAAGGAGATCGACCAACAGTCCCTCCTGTTTTGCCTGAAATTGAGGCATTTCCCAGAAAGTGGGATATCAGTGCTATAGCTGGAAGCCTTGGCTAAACCAGGATGATAAGAACTATCCATTTCTGATTCCATGTGTTTTGGGCCCCACTAAGTTAGGGTTATTTAGATGCAGCACAACGCTTCTGGTTTAGAAAATGATGGCATTCTAGGATCCCAATTTTGGGGATAGGGTTAAGAATGCAGAGAATTAATTAACCTGCTGGGGAAAAATTTAAAAATAAAAAGAGAGAGTATTGGTCAATATTTCCAGGAGAGGAATGTGGGGTAGTGCTAGCTTTAAAAAAAAAAAAAGAAGAAGAAGACTATTTAAATATTAGTATAGTCAGCCTCTGAACTGCCCCAGTGGCCTAGCCATCCCCATCTCCTTAATCCCTCCAAAAAGTAGGTTCCCTTACCCATTTTTTCATCTATTTTTTTCCTTTAAGCCTGGTTTTAATGCCTATGTAAACTAGGTTTCATATACAAATGTTGGTGGAGGTACATCAATGATTTAACCTGCATCCTATAGAGATGGTCTTAGGGCTTTTCCTACATGAACTTTCCAGCATACAGTCATTTGACATTGACCAGGGAACAGTGTGGCAGACAGATGGACTCAGAATTCCTTGGACAAGAGATCTTCCCCTTTATTATTCTACACTGTCATGTTGCACTTGCACCTATCAAATAGGACAATCAAGATATCCTTGGTGTCAGGGTGCTAGTGGAAACCAGGGTTCACACACATTTCATTGCTTCAGGTAGGTGGTATATTCCACAAAACATTAAAACTCAGAAAACCTAATATAACATGAAGCTCTAGAGATTGAATTTGCTCCTGTGAATATTCTCAGTCCTGTGTAGTGGGGAGCAGGGGGAAGAAACTGGTAGTAGATTATGAAATGCTGTAATAGAGAAGGGGACTTACAATGTAAATGAGTCTTGTTTTCTGTTTCCTTTTGGAGATAGGCTGGAAGCTTCTATAGTTTTGTTTCTATGATGGCAGAAAATAGAATAATTTTTTTTCTAAGTTTATAGGTACTGATTAGCATCTTCTCATTGTTCCTGTCTAAACTTGAAGGATCTAAGGGTACTAACAGTAGTAAAAGTTTTCCTTCAGAGTCACAGAACTTACATGGTCACAAATATTTTGTAGTGCAAGGGTCAACATGCCTCAGTTTTGGAGCCAGAATCACTTCTAGAGGTATGTTACATTAGGCAATTTCTTCAACCTTCCTATGCTTTGGTTTTCTCATCTGTAAAATAAGTACAAGAATAGTAGCAATCCCGGGGCAGGGTTACTGAGAGAATTCAGTAAGAGAATACATTCAGAGTGCTTAGCATAGAACCAAGTCCATGATGCTGTGGATTTTAATTATAGCCCCTTGCACTTGCAGAACACCAGGGACTATTAATGATGGCACAGATGCACATGCTCACATTCAGGACTTAGATCAGTGGCTCTCAACTTGGAGGAGCTCTTAAAAAATGCTAAGATCTCAGGGATGCCAGGATGACTCAGTGGACTGAGCTCTTGTCTTGCAGCCCTGGTGTCCAAGGATTGTATCCCAGCCCCAGCCAGTGCGGACCCATGTGCTAAACTGAGGTGTGCCCCCAGTTCAGTTCTCACTAGGGTGTGCTTCCCATGTAGGAGACCCCTAGTGGGGACATGCCTCCCACGTTGGAGGCTCTGGGCTCTCTCTCTCTCTCTCTCTCTCTCTCTCTCTCTCTCTCTCTCTCTCTCTGTCAAAAACAATAAAAATAAATCTTAAAAAAAATACTAAGATCAGTGGTTGACAGAGGTTCAGGGTGGGGGAGGGATACGTAGGTGATGCATAGAGGATTTTTAGGGCAATGAAAGTATTCTGAATGTCATAATAATGATGTAGAGAGGTCATATACATTTGTCCAAATGAATAGATTGTACAACACCAAGAGTGAACCCTAATGTAAACTATGGACTTAGGTGATTATGATGTATCAGTGTATGTTCATCTATTGTAAGAAACCATTCAGGAATGGGGGTGTTGATAATTGGGAGAGGTTGTGCATGTGGGGAGAGGGAACAAAAGATATATAAGAAATCTCTGTAACTTCTCAATTTAGTTGTGAACTTATACTGCTCTAAGAATATTCATAAAAAATGAAAAAAACTAAAAGGAAGACATAAATAGAAATATAAACATGGTAAGACCTGGGCCTTCCTTAAGACCAATTAAATTATAATCATTAGAGAGTAGTGCCCAGGCTGTGATTTGTTTTTAAGCTCCACAGGTGAGCAGGCAAGGTTGAGAACCTATGATTTATAGACTCTATCGGTCTATTATGCATGAAAACATAAGTGGAATTAGCTGCTATATGATGGCCAACCACTGTGTTGGCCCATGGCTGATTCTACTAAAAATCAGCCTGTATAGGCTGTGGGCATAGTTCTGGGACAATCGTCTAACTTGATCCCCATCTTGAGCTAGTAAATTTTCAGTGAAAGGATCAGAGAGCAGGGCAACAAATTTCTAATAGTTGAGAGAAGGTGGTTGCAAATAGGAGACAAAGTGGCTCCTTCTCAAGTGGCTTCTCAGGATCCTCCTGATATTTCAGAAAACACGAAAAGTTGGGGAGCTAAGACTTTGGAGTTCTGAGTCAGCATTTAAACTGGAATATATGCTCCTAGTGGAGCAAAAATGAGCTGCTAACTTAAAAATTGGACCAAAATCATAAAGGAACAGTTAGGAAACACAAACTCAGTACATCTAGCTGTGAAAGATAATAGCACAGATTTCTCCTTCTTCAAAGACAGGAGATGTTTCTGAGTTCTATAAACTTAGAGGGCACTCTTTTAAGAATGATCTGCAGCTTTGGGGAACTGGTGTAGCATCTATAGATTAATAAGAATATTTGGATTTGCACTAAGCTATCACCTATATTTTAAAGCCATGGTATTTAAGTTGTTTTCTGAGCTTACATTTTCCCAACTTTAAATTAAGAATAGTAATACCTACCCCTTACTTTTCTCAAAGGAAATTTGTGATAATAAACAGAAATAATGTTCTACATAAAACTCAGTTTGAGCTCCTAGAAAACCACAGGCACAACTTAAATCAAGGTAATATTATTGTCATGAAGAAAGTTACTGGAAGAAGTTAATGTTTCTATTCTTATCAAAGTATTGTCTTTCTGGGGAAAGCACAAAATTTACTCAAGAGATTTTCCTCAACTGTTATTCAGTAAATCCCAGCATTCCATTTTTTTTAATGAGCCACACGTTGAAACATGCTGCCAAGACCTATAAAACCCCCAACAATAGTAAGGCGGCCAAAAAGTTTATGTTACTCTTAAAATGAGTTCCAATCTATACCCTGACATATGTAATAATCTTTCTAGTCTCTTTCTCCCCTATGAAATGGATACTTCATTGAGGTGAGCAGTGTATGCATTTCACACATTTGTGCCTACTATTGTTTTTCAGGCTGCTGACACTTTCCTACAAGCCTAGTTTAACAGCACTATGGGGTTTTTGATTACAGGAAAATATTGTTGACTAAAACCTCCCAGTTGAATCTTAAATATTTTTTTATTTTTTTATTTTCCATAATGGACTGTTCCAGTATTATTAAACTACAACCTATTTGTTTGTTTTTTCTGTTGTTTTTTTTACCATGTTCCACATTTCTTCAAAATTTGCTTTTTTTTTCTACTTAAGCTCACTATTTCTTTGAACTAACTATTCTTTTCATAGACTCTTATTAGCATTTCAAACCTGATAATATATTACAGCTCTGAAGTACACCAGATCTTTTGTAAAGCCTGTCTCCCAAAATATACTCAAGAATTAAAACAGAAGAACAAACAATGCACTCTAATTTATTACACATTCTGCTTTACAAAATTTAGGCATACAGTATGACTAAAAGCTGGAGGGGAGGAAGAGGCAGAAGTATGAGGGAAGTTACAAAATGTTTTTAAAGAATAAGGAAATTAGGAAGGTGGAAGATAGCAGGTGAAGACATTTGAACAAATAGGGACTAGACAATGATTAATTGGTGGACACAATGTTACTTTGGTGTAGTGATTGAAACAGAATATTATCGTGATCTCTATTGTGTGTTCATTTGGGGGAATCTCCAATCAGCAGATAGCAATTAAACAATGGATCTCTCTGTTGCTGTTAAACACCTTCTTTCCTCTTGCTCTCCTGTGTGCTTTATGGGTTTTATAGTAGGAGGGCTATGCACATGACAGGAAACTGATGTCTACTAGAATATAGTTTCCTCAAGGAGAGTAGAATGGAAATCTTTGTTCATATCTATTCATCCCATGACAACAGCATTCCAATTTCACTCTGAAGAACAACTTCCTCTTACAGAGCCCACATTGTTTGGGTGGAACTAGAACTAAATTAACCCAAGCATCGCATTTCCCCACAAACATACCGGTACATATGCCCCGATGATCTCCAGTGAGATGTTATGAAATTCTGCACTATTCCCATGGGATATGCTAGAGCAGTGGTAGCCATCTTTTACCACAAGATTCTTCCGTAAAAATAGAATTCACATATTAGAAGACAGAGGTAAGAAATGAGAAAGAAAAGCTGGAAGCTGTTGACATCACTTGAACATGGGTCAACCAATGCCCTGAACTGTGAAATTATGTGAACCACTAACTTGAGCTTTCCCTCAAGACATTTTAGGCTGGGTTTTTGGTCTGTGACCAAAAAGAGCCTATCTTATATTGGCAAAAAGCTGTCTTTTATTCATTCTATTTCCCTAGAGCCTAAC